>OZ024913.1:61674799-61764799 GCA_964017125.1 Flabesymbios commensalis
CGAAATCTTGCTCATTAAATAAAGCGTGTCATCTATAAGCGTGTCTGTACAAAAAAAAAAACTCCCGGCGAGGTGAGACGTCTAGCCGAGAGTCGTTTTTTTGTACAGATCACGATTTTATCAGGCAGTCCTGTACGGTGTTTAACGGATGTAATCGGTACTCGTCGTGTCTGTGTAGACTTCCCTACGAGACATCATTAATCTTAATATCTGTAGCTAATTATAGAGTAGTCGTTAACGCCATTTGACACCAGAGTCACGTGACCTGCTGCCAGCATCGTTTAAAACAAAAATATCTGGTCAGGCTGAAGACTATAGCTAGTCGTGGAGTGTTACCTGTGTAGACTGGCTCGTAGTAGCCACAGAAGGTCTTTCATTTTAGCCCGACTCTCCCCACGACGAGGGCGGAGGTGCTGGTGCTGGCTGGAAAGTCAGAGATCGCGGCTTCATCCCCCGCACTGGCATTCAGGTTTCAAAGAAACAAAGGTTTCTTACCCGCTCACGCATAAAGATATTATATTGTGGGGAGCCTCGGTGCCCGAGATGGCTCAAATTTCGTGTCTGGAGGGCAGTGTCATCCCATTTATCTCACCATCCTCAGGAGGTTCTCCTGGCCCAGTTTAGCCTATGATTATGTGAGGTTGCCGTTCATTCATCTACGACGATTTGTTTTACTCACGTCGTGATTCGTCTTATTTGGTGTATTGACTGGCCTTATAAGAAATCATTTATAAAAGTGTCACTTTAAAAAAAAAGAATGACTCGCCGAAAATTACACCTAAAATATGTAGGGGCCTTTTACTGATCGACTGACTGACTGACTGACTGACTGATTGATTGACCCGTTACTTTCTAATCATTTCCAGCCTGGGAGTCGTGTCGGCTTATTCTGCTGTGGTATTTTTTGTGGACGTATTTGATGCTGTCACGTATGTTGATTGGCAGACTCCGTGCTGGCATTCACAGAACCAGAGGACGCCATAAACCCTCCGTATTTGTCATCCAAATCCTGATTGCTTTCCGGCGATCTGTTCTGCGCATAATTAGCATATCACGTGACCTTGTCGCGCACAACTCTTCCCGCACCTGACAGTCGGACAAATCGGGGCAACGCGTCCTTGACACCAAACTGAGCAGTCGGGACTTTTCGGCGGACGCCTGTTTCTTGCCGTATAAATGCATACCATCACTGGCAAATTAGCGCATGGAGGTGCTTGAGTTAAATTAATGGGGTCCATCTAAGGGCTTTATTTATTAGGATCTCGGTGATTTATAAGGTGGCCCTGTTAATAAGCTTGTCCCCCTGGAAGATCAATTGGCCATCATGACTGCAATATCAGCATGGAATCAGAGACATGAGTCGTTATCTACATGTGTGCTGGTAGATGGTCACATCTGGATAAACAAACATGTCCGTGATTCAAACAATAATGGCGTCATCAAGATACAAGTGGTGAATGTGATACTCCATCAAACAAGTGTTGACCCAGAGTTGTTTGAATATTGGGCCGACGTCAAATAAATCAATGTTTTAATGTTGGTCCGGCGTCGAAGAAATACTACCGTGGTGGGCATCAGTGCTGTAGGAAACACTGGTTCAATATGGCTCGGGAATTTCAAAGAGAGGTGAAGATCCATTGATGCCAGCCTTAAAAAACATCATATTTTAATTGTTTAACAATTTTGCAATATATAAATAATGCCATATAATGCCATATAACCAACTATTACCTGTGTCTCACTCAAACAAAGTGTGTATTTTTTGGTCAAAATTGTTTTCTTTCTTTCAAGTCTTTTGGCTTGCACAGCAGGATTAATGTTGTGGGCATTATAAATTGGGAAACTTACGAGGATGGTCACAATTGAAAAAAAAATCCGATGACACTGCCCTTAAGACACGTACAGGATTAGAACAGTACTGTGAATCATGGCGGTGTAGGACTTAGAACAATATATCTCTATCTCCACAATAATATTAATTCTCTACGGCTGGACACGGAAAGGCTATTTTATTTCTTTGAATACCTGGGGCAGACAACGAACCCTGAATCCTGGCGTGACAAGCAGTAGCGCTAACCACCAAGAAAGCCAGGCAAATTCATCTCTATTAATATGCACGTACGCGATGGGTGGCATTAATGTTAGTTGAAATGGAAGCTAGCCATTACTTACATATTAGTGAGGCGACATTATAACGTCTTTTGATGGTGAAATGTGTTAAAGAGCAACATAAATATGACTGATAGTGTGGCTGGATTTCACGTTAGATTTGTATTCAATTTGTAATATGACAGGAACATGCATATTGGTGGAGGTCACAGCTTGGATAGTGGTCGAGGTCACAGCGTGTACTGGTCAAGCTGCCCGGGGCTAGTGGTCGAGGTGACAACTTGTACTGGTCAAGCTGCCCGGGGCTAATGGTTGAGGTCACAACTTGTACAGATCAAGCTGCTCGGGGCTAGTGGTTGAGGTCACAGCTTGTACTGTTCAAGCTGCCCGGGGCTAGTGGTCGGGGTTACAGCTTGTACTGGTCAATAAAAACTATTGGTTCAAATTAATAAGAATAAAAAGTTATGATTAAAAAAACTACCGTCAAGTACATGTCAGATTTGTTTTTTTATGCGTCACTTTTAATTCTTAAAAAACGAAAACAATATTCTGTATTTCTGAATAATTTATTTCCAAATAGAAGCCAAGTCATTTATTTCAAAAAAAATAACCAGATTATTTGCAGTTTCGCAGATTTCAGAAAATGGTATCTTTAGGAAACTTGTATATTTCACACACTAAAGCCGCCCATTATTGAATTTGGATTACCATTGAAACTGGTAGATGTTTCATGCTTGTTGTACTTGTACATGAACTTAATGGATCTCCAATCATTTAAAAATACATTTAAAAAGTTGCTTATTGCTACTCTCAGAAATAAATAATCTTTTAAGAGGTTTATCACATTATAAACGCAAAACATAAATTGTAAAAGCCCCTACTACAACATATTTAGAAGTGTTCAGATACTTGAAATCACGGCAGACATGGCTATTTTTATCTTGCTACCCAGAAAAATAATAAACATGTTTTTCCAGATGGGAATAGCATGCTTGGTTTATTGAGTCAATCCGCTCTCAATAACCCACCATGCCCTATCACCCCCACCCTCTCATCATCATCTGCTCAGCATTCATCTCATCAATTGACTACAACGTTTTTATCGTATTACAATGTCACTTAAAAAACCTTTTGTGCCGAAAAGTGACGTAAAGCAAAGATTTACTACTACTACTTATTGAGTCAATCATAGCTTAATGTGACTAAGTAACGTGTTCATGTCAGAACCTGATTCCTGACAAATTGCCTTCCTTCGTCATTTGCGACGCGGCAAAATAATCCTGAACCCTGTATCTCTGAATGTCTGTGCTGGTTTTACAAGCATTTCATTCACACAAGAGACAAATCCCGGGATCGATTATGTGCCGAGAGTCAGTTCAGCCTATGCAACCAATTTTCCATAGACATTGCATAGACATGTGACCTATGACAGCATCCATTCATCTATTTCTAGCTGTAATTGCTTTTAACTACAAGTGGTTGCGAATTGTGATTTCGGCACTTCGATTTTATATCGGCGCTTTATATGTCCTATTTCCTTTGAAATCATTCTGCATCTGTAAATTTGCTCCTCGTGTGAAGAAATGGCTATCCTTGCATTTCCCATTAACATCCCATCTTAAGGCATAACGATATCCAATTTAGCAAAAATGAACAACATTTGGAAGTAAATTCTACCGACATACTATATCATAGTCGTCACTGCAAATAAAAAAGTGGTTATTTCTTACTTATGTCAGTGGCTGAAGTGTCGCGTTGTAATTTTGGCAATATCAGCGTATGTAGCCTACGTTTATAACATGTTTTTCAGGATGTTGTCAATCTTAATAACTAGACCGTTTGTTATTAATAATACTTAATATTAAATTAATATTACCTTTTTAGGCGTGAATGAAAGAATGAATTATTGGATTATTGAATTATTAAATTCGCGAAAAAATGAAATAATGAATTATTACATGTGTACAACTATCATTTCAAATCATCCATGTTCTGAGATCAGAGGCATGCTAGATAATCTATATCTCAAATAATTTAGAACCAAGTCGAGTATTCTCCCCCCCCCCCCCCCACTCACTAATAAAAGAGTGACTCAGCCTGTCGCATGACGAGATCAGCGCCGTCATTCAATTGTTATTTAAAGGAGGGGTTATAATATTATTCTTGGGCCACAATTTCTTCCATTTCGCAGTTGCGATTTCCGAATGTTGGCAGATGAGAGGTAAAGAGAAGCCAGAAATGCACAGTACATGTCGGGTGTACAGAGATAGTGATTAATTGTATGGTGATGATAAATACCATGTATTTTCCCAGGATTCCTCCACGCTCAAATCCTGATTATCAGAGCGCATGTAGCCTACATTCCTCTATGTCTCTTGTGTAAGAAATCTCTTTTCCCTTTCCTTTCAGTATATGAGATAGCGGTCGGGATGCGTTGATGACTTACGCTCACCTTATGAGCATGATTCATGTCGGCCGATGTCCGTCTAGAATTACATCGACATCAATCTCTGGATCGCACCTACTATGTCTGCACATAGAAAAACTATACTTTTATTGAATTAGGTCTATTCAAATTTTCCCAATATGAGAATTATCATATCACGACACTCACGATGAATGAGAGATGAATGTAGAGAAAAACGTTATCAACACATATGAACCACATATAGCTTAAAGGATTTAAAGCGCATAGAAAAAGTTACAGACTTGTGCTATTGATCAGCTGATGTATAGTGTACGTCGTGGCAACGAATTACGACGCTCGTGGGTTGTGATATTTATGTCGCAGTAACAAATGAGATGAGAAGTGAGTATAAAGCGTTCTTGGGAACATATTTGGAAATTGACGTAACTATTTCTCCCACGAATTACCCCTCCCCCCTCTTAAGTGAAAGATATAATATTGAAAATTGGAGCATTTTGGCGACTGAGTAACCGTAAACTTTGACGTCCGGGGTACTAAATTTTTTGTCAGTATGGTCATTTTTACAAGTTGGGTGGATAAAATCTACGGTATATTCACTTGCACCATTGATCTTTTGCATTCAGAGGGTTAACCTGGAGAAGATAAAAGAGGTTCCTGTTATAATCTGAGTCTCACGGCTATTTTTCATCTTCCTGTTTACCGCAAAAACAACCATACCGTTTCATTCACGAAAAGCTCCTGGGTACCTAGCGTATACCCTGATAAATGAGCGTCCACAAAAATAACGAAATTAATTAGAATAATTTGGAGAAAAGGTTATGTTTTGAATAGTATCTTAGGCTTCGATATTTCTGTCTGTACGAAGCTAATTGTCTATGCTTTAGAATAATATGTTTCAAATGTACTATAATTATACAACAAAAAAGGTAATCTTATGAAAATGGTTCAGTTATGAATCATAAAACTTAAATTTTTTTGTCTCTACGAAGCGAATTGCCTATGCTTTAGGATAAAATGTTACGAGTGTATATAATTATATAATGAAAAAAACGTGATGTTATGAGAAAATTCATGTTTTAACTGATAAGTTTGTTTTAAAATTTCTACGAAAAGAAAACTGTGTTAAATGATTATATTGCTTAATTTATATAATAATTTTAGTACATTGAAGAGTGAAAACAGAAAATAATGAAGCTTTTCAATGGTTGATTAAGCCATTACTTTTTATAACACCATATGGCTTTTTATTAATATTTTCCCTAGTGTGTCTGGAGCAGAAAATAATGGCTGCTGTCATCATCTTAAATCTGCTTAATAGCTTGATCCATTATTTACACCATATCCTGCAAAGTTTGCCGACCTTGGCCACCATATAAACATGATAAACTGCGTGTGATGAAATAGCGAGACCCCATCTGGCTGCATAACCACACATTAGAGTGAAATGTTTACAGCTAAGTACACACTTATGATCCAACACGTGTCATCAGATCCAGAAGGAATGTGTTGGCCTGGTGTACTAGAATCATAATTATCACTTTAAGCACTATATAAGCGCTAATATAAAAGTCCTTCACACTTGAATAAAGCGCTAGGCGGCGTCACAATACAATCATTGTGCGGCGTGAAAACAACGACTACGACGCAGACCCAGCATTAAACCAACATTGGGTGAACGTGTATGTTCTTAGCTAGGATGCTTGCACGTATTCCTCTCCACTGAACTATAAATACACGATATAATTATATGAAAACTGATATTTTTTTATTGCAGCATATTGACACTGATCATGGGAAGCAGAGGTAAAATACAGGGCACACAATATCAGATTTGGGGATTATTGGAGACTGTCAGCCACCGTATTTACCGAGAAATAATTAGAACCTTCTCTTTCCGAAAACAAAACAAAATAAAAGCCGAAAGGAAGCAGAGCCAAAAGGCAGTATCCGCTACTGCTAAGGTAAGCAGATACTGCATTTTTGTTTTGTACGGCAGCATATATGTACACTAAGGCAAAGGGTTCGGATTTTGAATCCTGTGTCTGGAAGGCAGTGTCATCTCACTCATCTCACCATCCTCAGGAGGCCCAATTTAGCCTGTATGCGCACAAAAGTGGCCTAAAGTCCGATTCATTTCACTTACACCGGGGCAAATGATGTGGCTCTATAGGCCTATATCAATAGCTACCGCGTTATATACAAACCGACGTGGGAATCTAAACCAAATAATGGATCCACCAAATTGTACTATTAAATAGGCCTACACACAATTCAAAATTTGGTTCACGGAAATAATGTTGATCTTTTCTAACTGGATACCGCGCGTACAAAAAAAAATAACTGCTTTTAAATCCAATTACGTTATTCTCATCCATAGGACACCAAAGCATAATACCTGGCAGTTCTCGCACGTTTACTGGCATAATGAGATCACGTGGCCCCGGGCAGAATCTGGTAAAACACGGCGCCACTGCAGGCTGTTAACACCAGATGCAACGCGTGTCGCCCCACTGAAGCCCACCAGCCGGGGCATGCGCTAAACACTGGATTTTGCCAGTACTTGTACCCAGAAGAGCGAGGCGTGGGATGATCAGACCTTGTGTTGGTTTGATGTTGGGCCAGCGTCACAGACGGTGGGCCAACATCAAGCCAACACAGGGCTCGCGTTCCGTGTTTTCTGAGATATATACTAATTGGCGATAAGGTTCTGGTAAAGAGAGATGATGTTGTGCGTGGTTGCCTTACACGATTACATTGATGTGTGACACAAGCCACTGGCAGCTCAGGAAAAACTAGACGCTGGCACAATGTTGTTCCAACGTCTCACATATAGTTGACACAATATATTTTAAAGGAGCTGTCCAGTGTGCATGAATAGAGGGATACATCTGTACCCAGAAAGCACCACGCTGATTACAGAGCAAGAGGCAACTGGGGTACAATTAAAAAAAAAAACATACATAAAGTGGTCTATGCTTTAAACATCTTTATTGATGTTTTGTGTTGGTGTTCAATGACAAAGTAGGGCAATAACGCGATGAGTTGCCATTTATGTGATCGCCCAATCACCAGAGACACAAAGTTTTCAACGGAGTATGTGGATTTAAACTGGAATCTTTGTCCGAGATCTCACATCGATCAGCCCAGCGCTGCTTGATAACGGAGCTAAAATAACCCAAAAACATAAAAGCAACATGGTTGAGCTCCCATTTCTTGGGCCCTATTTTAAAAATATTGTGTTTATGAAAACAGTTTATCCCACTTTACAATACGTCAGCATTGATATCTCAACGAATCCCATAATCGCAGCAAATGTTCTTGTATAACCTACCACCACGTCTGCTAAAAAAAATCAATGGGAAGTTCCGTAACAGAATTAAAATTTTGTGACAACCTGTTTTCCAAACGAAAACGTCTTTAAATATCTTGTTTTTTGCTGTTTTTGCCAAAAATAATTCTTCAAACGAAAACATCGTTGAATATCTTGTTTTTGCTGCTGCTGCCAAAAATAATTTTAGAAAAATCACATAGACGTGGCATGAACCTCTTATGCCATCGTTCTGTAACGGAATTGCATTTTCCTGACAAATTTTTTTTCAAACGGAGATATCTTAGAATATTTCTGTAAATTTGTGTAGTATTTTTATCGAAGCAATTAATATAACAAACTAGGACTTTTCTCTACGAAGAAACAAAATATACTATGACATATCATAATTTTCTTTACTTTTATTCATTGCAACAACATTTTGACATTGTAAAGGAAATACAAAAAAATACTAAATTGTTTAAATGTCTTTATATACTCGAAGAAGCAAATTATTTTGTATAGGGAGGTTGTTGTTAATGTTTTTGCTGTTGTTGCGTCATTCTGAGTGTTTTCGTGTCGATTATATATTTTTTATAAAATGATAACGTATGGATATTTTTTTAAGTAATATTCTATGTGGAATGAAAAAAATGATCAAAATAAAATCAATAACAATAGATTTCAAATTAAACATTGTTAAATATACAGGAAAAGAACACTTTTATATTAGCGGGATTGTATGATTCTTGTGTGTTTCCAATAGATACATTTTAGGCGATAATAGAAGTTGGTTTAGGTTCCATATAAAGGTATAAAATAGCACACTTGCAAGGAACAAATGCTAGAGACAAGGACGTGGCGCTGTGGTAGTAAGCCTTACTGCCTCCCCAGTCATACATGCGTCCCGGGTTCGAACCCCGCTGATATTGCGTGGGGTTTTCAGAGAAACATCCTTGTTTCGCCCTTCTCACGTGACTAGGCGATCATGTTAATGGCGTCCTCGTGGAATTAATATTAAAACCGGTGTATCGATGTTAATTTCCCGCAAGGTCACGTTTTTTTCGTGATTCAAAATGCATTTTTATGATTAATTTCAATTAATGTTACTAAAATACTGTTTTTTTTCTTTTTTTGTTTCATGTCCATGATTATTTTGTGGAATCCATGTTTATTTAATAAAATGGGGAAAAGTTCTGAGATATTGTCTACGTCCGCGTTGTGTTTGTTTGTTTGTCTGCTTGTTTTTCAGCTGAACCAGATATGTGTCTCGGACCAATTAACAAGCACATCATTTTTGTGGATGATCCGGATTATGATCCTAATCGCGCGGCGGAGGTTTGCAGTCTCTGACTGACTGTCTTTCTATAATTACGTTATAAACCTTTTATCTCATGTTCGGCTTTCATGACTGAAGCTGGGGAGTTAAATATCTTTAATAGCGGCATACTTTAATAGCGATTACGTATGTTGGGAATCATTTGAGTGAATACTATAAAAATAAAGTATACAATATCCGTTCAGTGTGATTCCCAATGAATCTATCTCCAACTTCTATTATTTGTCGTTTTTATAAAAGTTGCGCCGTGTCGGATGTGTTCAAGTACTCATGTTTTGCGGGTACTGCGCTAGACGTTTTGAATGCACTTTGATCTGCAAACAAAAAAAATAACTGCTTACATTTCCAATAGCCCTACTATAGGCCTACTGCCTTTCGGCTTTGCACGACGGTAGGCCTACTGATTGCAGTGGCTCTTGTCTGTGTCACATATTTGGAGATGCTCTGCGTCAGGTGTGTTGAGATTTCATGTGTTCGATCAGATACACTGTGTGAGTTGTTTTATATATACTTGTGTCAGTTGTTTTGAGATACTCGATACAGGCTAACAGCCCATGCATTGAGATGCTCAGCTGTGTTGTCAGATGTTTTGAAAAAATGTTCTCTCGGGTGTTTAGAGATAATACCCTTTGTGAAATGTTTTGAGAGGTTGTTTTGAGTTACCTTCGTGTCTGTTATTTTGAGATACTCTGTGTTGAATGTTTCGAGGTGCGTCATGTCATGTGTTTTAAGTTGATATTGCGTGAGATGTTATTTTTAGAGATACTGTATATTTTATTTCACGCTGTTATTCACACATCAGCACTTAGCTCGGTCTTTTTTGTTGTAGTACATTATTTACAGGTACATAGTTTTTTCTCTGACTGCGATCCGAACATTGGCACCAGACCGAAGAGGTGCGTCTTTGTGGTAAGTGATGTAAATTCAGCACACGTGCTTCTCCAATTGATGGAGCTTCATGCTATTCTGGCCGAGTGCAAGATGAAAGAAGTACTTTCATACATTCACTGCTGCCTGCACTGCATGGCGTCATCTGTTATTCTGTCAGTCTATACCTTCACAACTCCAGTGAAAGGGTAGAGACTGGCAAAGTAACAGATGAGTTTCAACTCCTGACCCCGATATATTGGCTGTGTGTAATAACGCCGAAGTGGATGATTCATCACTTGAGAAAGTTTCCCAGGGTATCTATCCATCAGAGCGAGCGAAATACAGGATGAACAGTAACAATTGTTACTGAGCGACAAGACGTCTCTGCAAAGAAAAAAATGCAGTATCTGCTTACTTGTAAACTTGTAAAAGTAAACAAATACTGCATTTTGTCTTTGCACGGCAGTACAGGAAAAAAACTAAACTGAAAGCATCAGCGGACTATGTGCTGCTACACCTGCCAGGTGACCCGTTAAAACCTTGTGCTGATGAATTGTTTGTGTCTATTTTCCATTCATTCTAAGCTGGAATTTCCCACGCAGTTTCCAGCTTAAAATGACGAAACTTAAGAGCATAGATATAGTTAAATGTTAGGATTAACTGAACATCACCACACAAAAATTGTTTCAGTGGCATTTATCTGAGCTCACAACTTGAATAGCCCTAAACATGTTAAAGCGCCGACATTTTTTCTACGAAAATCAGAAGTTCAAAGTGTGTTTTTTTCATTTGAAATAATACAAAATTAGTCTTAGTTGCTCTGTCCGCTTCACTTGAACACCTATGTTATGGGTTTACGGCCATTATAAATGTTTTGCTCTTTCGGTACCGGGGACGATTCTAGACGTCAGATTCTGATGTCTATAGACGTGATTTTCTGACGTCTAGTTTACATTAAGATAGGTATGTACAACAAGGTAGGTCATGTGATCGGCTGGGATTAGCTGCAAAAAAACAGGATCAATCTTTACAACTATATGAACAACACTTTGAATGAATAATGCAATGAATGCATAAAGAACGAATGCATGGACGAACACATGAATGGAGGAATGAATGAATGAATGAATGAATGAATAAATGGATGAATGAATGAATGAATGAATGAATGAATGAATGAATGAATGAATGAATGAATGAATGAATGAATGAATGAATGAATGAATGAATGAATGAATGAATGAATGAATGAATGAATGAATGAATGAATGAATGAATGAATGAATGAATGAATGAATAAATGAATGAATGAATGAATGAATGAATGAATGAATGAAAGAATGAATGAATGAATGAATGAATGAATGAATGAATGAATCTATGTGTAGGCCATTTTTGTGCACGTATAGCCTAACCTGGGCTCGATAAACCCTATAAGGACGATGAGATGATTCAGATGACAGTATACGAAATTCTCATCGTTTGATAAGGATTACACAACCTCTCAGTCGTGGCGGCTCCCAAAAGTTATTTTCTCCATAGACCCAGCTGTTCTGATTCTTTGGTTCTCTGAGACCTGAATAGCAGCGCCTACAAAGAAACAACCCAGTAAACACAAAACATTTGTATACAATTGTTTTGTGTTTACTTGACATCCTAGAAGCTTGTGAGCAACAACACTACACCAGTACACTGACGTGGGCAGTGTATTATACAGAGCGCGGCAATGACAAATGGCGATTCTGAGTTGAGAATCGCAGCATCGAGAGAGTCCTGCTCTGCCCTGTTCTGCTTTGTCCTGTCTTGATACAGGGGAGGAGAGGGATCAAGTCTAGGGTGACGTTATTGGGTTTTTGTTTGCTCTTCTGTGCTGCCATTCACAGATTGCCCGTGGTGACAGACCTACAGTAACTAGCCACAGGTGTGTGGGCACTGACCACAGTGACACATGTGACAGGTCATCAGACTCCTGTCTACACCACGCCGCCTGCGGACAGCAACAACTCTATCATTCAAAACTATCAAACTGTGTTGATTTAGTGTTGGTTCAACGTCGCAGACGGTGGACCAACAGTATAACAACGCAGTATGAAAAAAAAATGTTAGCTTCAGACCTCTCTGCATCTTGTGAGTTTATCATATTTACGTAGCCAGCACCATGTTACGAGCTAGCCCATTATACTTCAACTTAAAGACAGTGGTCCATATCTGAGTCTATTCATTCATTCATTATCAAACGTTCTGGATGTAGATCCAGTTAATATCACGCATATACACTTGAGATATGATGTAGCTTGAAATACGCATAGTTTCAAGTCCACAGACTCCAAACACCACCCCCCCCCCCAGCCAATTTTTTTTTAAACATGTACAACAACAAAAAACACAAAATTTTCAAAAAAAAAAAAAATCTGAATATTTGGATTTTTTTAAACTTGACTACGTTGTATTCTATATGGTAGGAAAAAACGACTCTGGAAAGCACATAAACTATAGTAAAACCTCTATAGCCTACACTTGTTGTGGGCTATTTGTAAAAGTAAATACATACACACTATAAGTTAATATTAACAGAGCCTTCATATTTGTTGAAGCATTGTATAGCATTGTATAGACACGTTTTGATATTGATACTTGTTAAATGCATTTACTGCATCTATTAGCTGAATTGTCAGCATTAAAATTGTTATGTTATTGTCGCCCCACCAGCACTGTCGCCATTGCTTTGGTGGAATTTGTTTTAGAATGTTGTTGCACTTATAAAAAAGGGGAATACCTGTGAAAAAGTTCGCAGAATTTTTTTTTTAAATAGCCACTGCCATAGCGGCCGCACGTCCATGCAAATTTTGCAAATTCGCTACAATACTGTATTTGTATCACTCTTTGTACATTTTGTTCACTATTGCTGTTGTTGCTGCTGTTCATGTTGATCCTTTTACTGCACACTGCTGTTGATACTGTTGGTGAAATGATGTTGCTTCGTTGCATATACTTGTCTGAAGTTATTGCTTATACTTATGTTGCAACTGTCGCTGCTGAGCCTTCTGTTGAATATTTTGCTATTTTGATACTGCTGTTCTACACCTTTTGCTGATGCTGCTGCTGTCGCCAGCGCTCTTTTTGTAATTGTTGTTACTGCTGCTATTGCTGCTGCTGCTGCTGCTGCTGCTGCTGCAGTTGCTGCTGTGCTTCTGCTGCTTCTGCTTTTTCTTCTGGCTGCTGCTGCACTGTGAAGTCTTCCAGATGCCATGCAATTTGGGCAGATTTTGCAGAAGACGGGCAAATTAGGGCAAGGCGAGTATCTAAAACGTGGCGGTCTGTGTTTGCCTGCTGTGCGCCCCTTAACCACTCCTCTGGCACTGCAAGCCGATTAAATGTGATGAACGCCCCACACACAGCAAACACATCCTCCATATTAAGTCTCCCCACAGCCACATTCATCTGACTACCACACATTTCTCATACTTTTTTTCATTCTGGGGACATCGCCCGGCGTTGTGCCTACTTGGACAAAATGCACGATCATATTCTGGTTCTAGTTTCTCCTACTCTTCCCATCCTGGTTGTGGATTTTGTTTCTCTTCTATTATTGTGATATTGTGATTTTCGTTGTTTTTTTGCTTCTTTTATTGACTGCTGTGAATCATACATTTTTGTCATCGTGAGCAAAAAATCGTTAAGAAATCTCATCAATCTATCGTTGTTGTTCATCGTTAAGACCCCACATGTTCTAATCAATTGTTTATTCACTGTGTGCGATTACTTCCACACATAAATCCCATATTTTGAATAAAAACCTGGAAAGCGATTAATATTCAACACTAAATAAACTTTACGACGTACGTGTCGGTAAAAGAATGTAAGAGTAAACGATAGTAGATAATTAGGTGTTTCCTACGACTTCAACACTCTGATAATCAAGAATATTTTGTATAATTATAATTATTTTTTAATAATCACCTGATCACAGATCAATAACATTTGATCAAGCATTGGTATAATGCCCGCTGTATCTTCATTGAAATATCAATCTGCTTTAGATAATACTTTATAGTGCACAAGAAGTTCATAGCAAATTTTCATCGTTTCCAGCCCCCACTACCCAGCAAACAACAGGTCGACCCAAAGTAGATTGAATGTCGACTCATAGTCTTCACCGCTGACCGAACATTAAGCCGAGTATGCTAGGCTAACACTGAAGTATACAGATGGAACGAAATGTGTGTTCAAGATTTTCAAATAATGGGTCGCAAATTAAACAAATATTTTGGGTAATTTTCACCCACTTCAATTGGATGAAAATGTAAATTATTAAATTTAGCCGTTTAAGTTTTAATAGAAGGACATGCTCCTGACATTATAATGACACTATAGCAAGTACGCGTGATTGTGTCGCTTAGGTCAAGACATAATTACCATTTTTAGAGCGTGGAGCATTCTATGCGTCATCAAGATGTCGTCAAAGCTATGCAAGTCAAGTAAAACATTAGGACGCTTTGGGCGTTATGCACGATTATGATCGCTTTTCATTCGTTTTATTAACCGATTAATTCACTGTTATTGAGAATGAGATGAGTGCTTAAACGTCAAGATTTGCGAGTGCTTGGTCTCAAATGAAACAAAAAAAATTATATGAAGTACCTAAATACACTTGGACTTGTGGGTCGCGGTAGCGAGACACAACTTTAAGTGGGTGACAATTTAAATAATAAGCGGAAAAAAGGTTAAGTATAAGTCGTGTCTGTGGGTCTGTCTACATTTAAAGAGCGCATTGATCAAATATATTCTGAGAGTTGAAATCTGAATTTAGTCAGCAAGAATGTCGTTGAACGAGGCGTTGATCCGGCTTTGTATACATACAGGCTAAACTGGGCGAGGAGAACCTCCTGAGGATGGTGAGATGAATGAGATGACACTGCCCTCCAGACACATGATGAGAAATTCGAGCCATGGCGGTCTGAGGTCGAGCACGCTACCTCTCCGTCACGGAGGCAATAATGAGTGGACGTTGCATTTGACGTCACGTAGTGCAAATTCGCCGAGCACAGATAAAATTTAAAAAATAACTATTAATTGCTAATAGCTAATAATTAATAATCTAAAATTTCTAAAAATTACAAAGTAGGTCATTGTGACATAGACTTTGCTACAATAGTAATCAGATATACGGCGCATATTATAAATGCCGTTAATATTACAATAATAATAATAATATTTCGCGAAACTGAAGTCACTACACTCGACAATATTGTTTTTCTCACCATTTAGCAATAAGAATCGTGCATTTGTCTCATTGTAATTACATGTCAATGTTTTGATTAGTATTAACATTATGACAGATCGTGATCGCGGGAAGAAGGTGAGTAATTATTAAATTTTAGTATATAGGGTACTTTTAAAGACAGACCATGTAGGCTGTATGATAGTAATAAATCAAGGGATAGTTTCCAAGGTTATACTGTTTACCATGTGAGGGCGAATTTAATTGTATCTATTCTTTTAAGTTTAAAATCTCAACCTAAAATCAATGAAAATACCAAAGCGCACCTCGGGACTCAAAGAGTGGGTCAAGCGTCTCTTATATCAGATCTTAACCCTTACAGCGCCGGGACCGACTTTAGTCGTCATAATGTGACGTCTGTAGACGTCAGATTCTAACGACTAAAGTCGATCCCGGCACTGTAAGAGTGAAAATATTTCTAATGGTCGTAGACTCATAACATAGGTATTCGAATGAATCGGAAAGAGCTAACTAAGATATTTATGATGATTTCAAATTGAAAAAAACCCTTTGGTCTCCATGGTTTGGACGAAAGTAATTCGGCGCTTTAACCCTTTCGAGCCTGAATGTACCACTGTTATCTTCATCCACTACAAGTCGCGAATTGCTGCCACAATTCTCGACTTGTAGTGGATGAAGATGATTTGATGTGGTTTAAAAATAAAAGAAAATTGCCATGTATTAGTCCAGGAATTTTAGGTTTTGAAATAGAAAAAAATAATATAAAGCTGAAAATTTCAGGAAGTGCTCATTATGTCCTCTTTTATTACCTGTAAAAAGTCCCAAAGTTTCCCCTGAGCGGAACATCCTTTTTTTTAAATTCAAAATGGCCGCCAAGAGCCATGTTGAAGTTGTAATTCATGAACTATTTGACATATATGTTTATGTAATACCTCATTTCAACATGATTTTTAATGCTGAATTCATTTCTGAAGCTAGTAGTAACTTTAAGGGTTTCGTTGAAGGATAAATCCAAGATGGCTGCCATTATATGTTTTTTTGGGAGTAAGTCTATTGTCATTAGTATTTGAGATACATATAAGCTTTTAAATCTATAGACTACCAGTATGTCCTCCTTTAATACCTGTAAAAAGTCCCAAGGTTTTTCCCGGAGTGGAACATATTTTTTTGACAAAATTCAAAATTGCCGCCAAGCGCTATGTTGAAGTTGTAATTCCTGAACTATTAAACATCTATTTTATTGTAATACCTCATTTCCACATGCTTTTTAATGCTGAATTCATTTCTGAAGTTATTAGTAACTTTTAAGGTTTCGCTAAAGAATAAATCCAAGATGGCCGCCATTTAAGTTTTCATTGGGAGCAATTGTCATTCGTATTCGAGATACATATACGCTTTTAAATCCATAAATTATCAGTAATTAATGACCAGTAACAAATAACTCTATATCCAAAAGAAATATGCAGTACACATTTTAATGTATTTATTTCATAATACATTATAGCCAAAACATCATATTCAATCAATAAAACAACGTTAGTCTGAGAGAGTTGTGCCATTTTTTTCCTAATTAGCAATCTGAATTGCACACCTAATCATTTTCATTAATTTGGGAGGTGCTGCATCAAGCTCCTCAAAAACTGGTTACAGGTTTTTATTTTAAAATTGACATCCCCAGCCTGTTGGTGGTAATCTGTTGCCATGGAATTCTTGTACATTTAGGTATGTTAGTGATAAATGTTATTTATACTGCTTCAACTGGGGTCCTTAGTAAGTATCCTAAGCAAGGGCTCACACTCGAGTCCACATGGTCATAGGCAAGGTTTCACACACAAGGCTGCATTGTTCTAGGCAAAGACTCACAAGATCCTACATGTCATAGAAAAGGTCTCACCACCGAGCCCGCAGTGAATAGGGAAGGACTCACACACACACATGTATGGTCCATGGGCAAGGAATCACACCCGAGCCCGTAGTGTTCTAAGCAAGAATTCACACTCGTGTCCACAAGGTCCTGGGCAAGGTATAACACCTGACCCTACAGGTCCTAGGCAAGGATTCACATCCGAGCCTAGAGGTCATAGGCAAGGATTAACCACAGGCGCGCATGGTATTAGGCAATGACTCACATCCGAGCCCGCAGTGTCCTAGGCATGGTCTCAAACCCGAGCCTTCAAGTCCTAGACAAGGATTTAGCGTGAGCCCGCATGGTCTTAGGCAAGGACTTACACTCGAGTCGCCAAGGTCCTAGGCAAGGACTCACACCCGAGCCCGCAGCGTCCTAGGCAAGGTCTCAAACCCGAGCCTCCAAGTCATAGGCAAGGTTTTACCATGAGCCCGCATGGTCTTAGGCTAGGACTCACACCCGAAACGGTGGGTCCTAGGCAAGGTCATACACTAGAGCCTACATAGGCAAGCACTCACACCTAGGCTCTTATGGTCCTAGGCAAGATCTCACACCTCACATGCGGGCATAAGGGTCCAATGCAAGGTATCATACCCGAGCCTGCAGGATCCTAGGGAAGGTCCTATGCCCTATTTATCATGTTTATATATATATTCGATGCAACATTAATAGGAACCCGAATAAGTTTGTTTGTGTTTGGGCGATGGCCCATTCGATCCTGCTGTGGCTCAAAGCTCAGAGCTACTGGGTTCAAATCCTGGTCGGGTCGGATGTTAGTCATCGAGGTTGTGCCTATACAGTGCTTCAAACTGTTCAAAGGCATGGAGTCTGCAGTGATGTCTATGGCACTGTGCACTATAAAGAACCCTTGAAGTTATTCGATAAGACTAGGGCATAGTCCCTTCCTTCTTTCACGATATTGCCATGATTGTGCAGAAAGCAACGTAAAGCAATATTCACTTGAAATAACGACACGTGTATAGATGACAGATATTTTGTAGTGTGGTTCAGCTGGAAAGGTATATATCCCAAAACCGTATATGGGACATATAAACGTGTAATATCAATTTATGAATGGTGATAACGGCACCAAAATTGGTCTGTGTATGCACCTGATTTTTCAATATGACCACCATAATATGTAATAATAGGCCAGCTGCTATTAAACTGACCCTTTCAACAGATACTTGTCAGTCACCACACTGAACACATGTCCGCAAAAATGCATTCCAATTTCTTGCTTCCAATCTCAATCTGTTTTTTTTTAAATCCTTTTTATATCTGATTGATGTCTGCTTTGTATGTAATGATTTGTCTCGTTAGATAAATTGATTTTTTGTGAATTATGTTTATTGTGTCCCTGCTTCCCGTGTTTCTGTTATGAATGACGAAATCATATTATATTGAGTAATAACAGATACACATTTACATACATTATTTAATTTAATAAATCATCTTTCCTTTGAAAATATAATGAATTGTTAAAGGAAGTTCAGTGCTGAAAAAAAGAAATTAGTAGTACCAGGGACACGTTGAGCCGTATTGGTGTGGTAAGCCGTTGTGACATGGCACAACGCACGCTGTTGTCACCGTAATAATTTCATGCATCTTAATTTATAATTATTATTATCACATGAAAGGCTGGAGCAACACCGAGGACAATTTACTGGACTAAACCACATAGCATAACCACCCTTGATTCCAGAAATACTTTTTACTGCCACTATGTTTCCAAATAAAAAATTATGTAGACATAAAATAACATAATTTCTGAAATTGTTCTTCTACCTCAATGGCGACCATTTTGAACTGTGGAATGACATAAGCTTTACAATGTTAAAATAGGACCAACATTAAGTTTCTCGTGAAAAATTATTCAGTGAAAAGATATTACAAAGGAATATATTAGCATTTCTTCATCAGTTACAGTTTCAGTATTGTATCAGGCGGCCATTTTGGATTTTTGCAAATAAAACACAAATGAGGCTTTAAAACTTAAAAAGAAGACCTGGAATAAGTTCCCCGTAAAAAATTAAGTGAAAAAGAGGTATTACAAGGGAATATATGTTAACTTCTTCGTATGTTGCAATATTTGAATGGCCTCTGGCGGCCATTTTGTATTTTCGCGAAAAAAACATGTTCCGCTCCTGTGAAACCTTGGGACTTTTTACAGGTTATTAAGGATGACCTTCTGAACAACTCCTGAAATTTTCAGCTTTATGTTATTTTTTTCCATCTTTAGCCCTGAAAATGCCTAAAATTCCTGGACTATATTGGGAAACCAGTTTCATGGAAATTTTCGTTCTAAAACCATTAGTTGCAGGAAAATTAAGTCTGTTTTCAGGGATGTAAGATGATGATTTAATGCATCGTGAGGGCTTAAAGGGGTAAGGGTTAAAGTGTACTTTGTCTCGCGTTTTTAATGTGAAACCGCCAGGGTAAATCGGTGGCTTTCTGTCAGAGAGCGGTGCTTGGTTAATTAGCTGGCTGATGTAAGGGTGGATTGGTCTGTCATGTCAGGTGATGGATGGTGGTGTGTGCACCCGCGTGTCACCACACAATAATCATAGCCAACATCAAACCAGCACTGAGGCAACGCCTCCTTGTTTGCTGAAAATTCATAGCTCATTGAAAAAATTACCACAGTTTTTCCCCCAGTCCTTCTCTTTTTTAACAAGAGTTTAACTTTAAATGAGTTTGTAATAGTACCCTTGGAGGCAGAAGGTACTAGACTGCCACTTTGTAAAGTAGCGGTTCAGCACCTTCTAACTCTAAGGCGACGTAATATAGTTTTTTTTGTAATAGGATACAACACAAATGTTGTAAATGTTGTTTAATTAAAGTAGACCCACATAAAAATACAGAGAAAAATATGAAAACCGATTAATGCACCCTACTACATCTTTTTAAATTATTAAGTAATTTAAACAACAACCAACTAATGGGTATGTTATATAAATTACTGTATAAAATGCATGTTAGTAATTTCTACCACAGCGAATGGTTGATGTATATTAAAATACTTTATATGAGTGTGGTTTCCCAGTATTTTGGAATCAACAAAACATACCGGGGAATTTAAATTATTTTAAATCTTTATTGAACTTGCGTACTTGCGGTTGAAGGACCAGTTTTTTCAGTCATGGTCTGCATAAATTAAATACAGCGAGTGCGTAGTCTACAGAATGTATAATTAAAGTGAATTTAACCTGCGAAAATTACCTAACTGAACTTCCTGATTACCTCAGATTTTCTTTTTCAAGGTTAAGATGCCGAAATAACAACTTTCTTGTGGAAAGAGGTGCTAGGGGAAATATTCCAAGAATCAATCAATCAATCAATAAAACTTCTATAGCGCCTATATCCTCAGCGGACCGAGCTCAGAGGCGCACAAATCCTTAGCGTGATCATGTGTCATAATCGAGGCCAAAGCAAGTTCGTCAACATGGAGCCGGTCTGCTGAGGGACTAGGGTGGAAAATTCGAATTAGTGGAGCGTAGATATTTTGAGCATTTCGGCCGAACAAGTAAATCAGCCAGATATGCAGGTTGGTTCTCTTTTAGGGTTCGGAAAGTTATTGCGCATATTTTAAAATGAATGCGAAACTTGACAGGAAGCTAATGTAATAGTTTTAGAATTGGAACGGAACGACTAAATCGTGGGGCCTTGTTTACTACTCTTGCAAGGCAGTTTTGAACGCGTTGTAATCTAGCGATATCCTTTTCTGGCATATTGTGAAAAAGTGAGTTACAATAATCTAATTTACCACTGACGAGTGCCACTGCAATTTGCTTGCCAAGATCTAAGGACAGACTTTTTCGAATTCGACGCAGGTCACGGATATGATAGAAGCATGCCCTACATGTTTGGGTTATGTGTTTTCGGAAATTCAGGCTACTGTCGAATAGTACACCAAGATTTTCAGCTGATGTAGATGGATTTGGGTCTCGACCTAGGAGTAAGCATGGAAAATTATTTAAGAATTTTTCTCGCTGAAGTTTGGTCCCAATAAGAAGAAATTCAGTCTTGCTAGGATTAAGCTTCAGCTTAGATCCTGTCATCCAGGCCGACACACCCATTAAACAATGTTGCAACTTCTCAAGAGATTCCTTCGCGTTTGAAACTGATAGAGACATGTAAATTTGAGTATACTTTATTAATGTGATTATAAAAACTGTTTTATAAATATATGTATGATTTCATAGTTTATATATGATAGGTTTTAAATGTTCAAAAACTGTTGCAATCTATTTATGGAAATTATGGTAAAATTTGAAGCAATAATGTATATGCATATCGTCGGGAACATCCCTGGCAATTACGCATGTTCTTTTTGAACCAACGTAATAAATTTGTCTTGTCTTGTCTTGTCTTGTCTTGTCTTGTCTTGTCTTGTCTTGTCTTGTCTTGTCTTGTCTTGTCTTGTCTTGTCTTGTCTTGTCTTGTCTTGTCTTGTCTTGTCTTGTCTTGTCTTGTCTTGTCTTGTCTTGTCTTGTCTTGTCTTGTCTTGTCTTGTCTTGTCTTGTCTTGTCTTGTCTTGTCTTGTCTTGTCTTGTCTTGTCTTGTCTTGTCTTGTCTTGTCTTGTCTTGTCTTGTCTTGTCTTGTCTTGTCTTGTCTTGTCTTGTCTTGTCTTGTCTTGTCTTGACTTGTCTTGGTTGGGATTGTCTGATTCTGGTACGTGCACGATATAATATAATAGGCCTATATATTCTGATACATATGTTGTATGTATCTAAAGCCCCTGTCACACTGTCACGAGTTTGGCCTACGAGTTGTGGCGAGTTACAACTCTTGGGTTGTCGTGCAAGACTCGAACACATGTATTTGCATGTCGGGAGATATCTTCTCATGTCGCCAGTACTCGCGAGGGAGCTAAGAGAATTTTAAACCGTTTAAAGTTATCGTGTGCGTTTTCGTCTCGTAAACATGTCGAAGACATATCGAGGGGTTGTCGCACAAACTCGAACACATGTGGTAGACATCTCGTCACTTGTCGCCACTTCTCAGCATCTAAAAAGTCGCGCATTTGGCTACGAGTCTAGCTGCGAGTTAGCGCGACATGCAACGAGTTTACCCGACTTCTCTTCGAGATGTGTACGAGGTTTGGCGTGTTCTACTCGACATGCCCTCGACATTGCCGCAAGTTTCTGGGAGTTGTGGCGATCATATAAAAGGGGAGGTAGTGTGTTTTAATTTTAGTCATCATATTCCACCAAACATGACACACAGAACACAGAAAAGAAAAGAGAGAGGCTGCTGTTCTCGAATCACCCCCTGTACTAACACCCCCTCTGACCCAGAATCCCCTGTAAGCTCTTCTTTTTCTCTTTCTTCTGTTTTGTGCTAACTGATTAATAGCAAGATCGTCTTCAGCAGCCCGTTCTTCTATCTGTGCCAAAAGTTCCAAGTTTCTAACATTTGCAGCAGATAACCAGGTCATTGTTGTGATATTTATCCCCTCAACACCAACTACAGACTGATTGAAAAATGTGGGATCCTCAGAATTTATACCCATGTCGTGAGTTGTCGGCCTCACTCGTGCCTTCTCGTAGTTTACTCGTAGTTCACTCACCCCAACTCGTCATAGACTCGTACAAATATTAAAACAACTGGTGTAGATTCGCCCAAACTCGTACATTCTCGAAGAACAGTCGTCGTTTCACGAGAAAGTGTCGCATAGATGTCGACTAAACTCGTGTTACATAGACAATTCTCGTGCTACTCTCGTATCAATGTGGGAGACAACTCGAGGAAGAGTCGAACTGATGTCTCCATTCTCAAAATTCATGGCCATCTCGTGGAAATTATGGCGAGATATAACTCGCCAGCACTCGCCACAACTCGTAGTCCAAACTCGTGACAGTGTGACAGGGGCTTAAGAGGGGGGTGTATAGGTGTCACTGCTCATTGTGTAATTGTGGTGATACACGTCAAAACAATACTTATATATGTAACTTCAATTGTATTAAAATGGTTTCTGGACGAGAATATTTTAGATTATTTTTTGTTCTCAGTTAACTTGCCATATTGTACACTTTGTTTAATGAATTTAATTGTATTCATATACACTGTGTATGGCGAATAAATCAATTGAATATGTTATCATAAAATAATGAGACGTTTTTGACCAATTTTTGCTAATGATGCAGATTAGATTAGCTGAACACTAAGGAGGTTGCCTGAAATGAGCGAAGTTTCACCTTTTACTACAATTAACGACAATACAGACATTCCCCAACTTCATAAAAGTTTCATTCGGCAGATAATCAATCATTTTCTAAACAAAAATCGCTAATTGGAACCGTGTGCATCTCGTTGTGGCAGCTGAGAAATTGAAAAAATACGTTGATTTTGTATTCTTCATTAAATTGTAGCCGAAAATAGAAATGCCATTTTCCGCTTCTAACAATGAAAATATGGCTTTTTAAATAGTTGACGTGTTTGTACTGATTATGATTTCATATTCAAATATAGATATCATACTGTGCTCTATTATGCAGCCTCGGGAAAGTCTTTGCAAATGTTATCCTAGGGTTTGATGGCAAAGTATAGTTATTTCTTAAGAAGCTGTGTTATATTGACTCACGGTAAAAACTCATGTAAGAAAACATGTAGCACTTGATCGTAGACATAGAGCCACGTTTCCGTGCATGTTAGGTTATTTGTGTTCGTTCAAGAAAGTGAAAATTCTCAACATGACTGTCAATCATTTTAAAAATGACTTATTGAAAATACTTTTAAAAGTTCAAGTGACAATTAAAAAGACTAAATCAGATTTTAGTCTTCATTTGTGACCAAAGGATTCATAGAATTATGCTTCATTAATAAAAACAACGATTGAAATAATGTTTAGAATCGATAGCCCATGGCTGGGTAGAGTTATGTAATCAGCGCCGATTCGATCACAATGCTTACGGTAGCTGAAGAATATTGACCCGGAAGGTCAATTGTGACCGGAGTGCGTGGACAGTGTCTGAATGTGAATAAGTTAGGCTACTTCCCTGTTGTTGACTCTACCCCTCCCTCTGCACCACATCATTGACCAGATTCAGCTCGCCGTGACCCTGCATCTCTTTCATACCTTAACCCTTTAACCCTTAAGGCGCTGAATATTTTTAGGAAACATTTGGACGACAAAGTTTTTTTTTAATTTAAAAGCATCATAACTGTCTCAGTTAGCTCTTTCTGATTCATTTGAATACCTATGTTATGGGTCTACGACCATTATAAATATGTTTACTCTTACAGTGCGGGGATCGACTTTAGTCGTCAGAATCTGACGTCTGTAGACGTCAGATTCTGACGACTAAAGTCGATCCCCGCGCTGTAAGTGTTAACAGCCGCTCACCATTATAAGCGGTTTTTCATTTTTTATTAGCAGAATAACTACCAATGTCTGTTAAATATGGTTTAGATAAAACGTGAATCCAATAAAGAAACTCAAAAAATCGTTGACCTTCATTTTGTCAAATCTGATTAATTTTCACTCACTTGAAGTTGTGAATCGCGTCAGCGAGGTACAACTTCAAGTGAGTGAAAATTCAAATTAAGTAACATGGCGGTTAAAGGGTTGACCCTTGGCGTGATGAAACCCTATCTATAGGCCTATACGGCTACAGTAGTAGAATACAGACTGTACATAAACTAAGATTATACGCTCCGAATGTCACATAAATGATCGGCTTTACATTTTTGTAAGTTTATTTTGAGTTCAAAGCTGGGAATTCCTTTAGAATTTCGTTTTTAAATGAAGATATATAGGAGACAACACTTTAGAGGCTAAATTATTAACCGGCCTGATGCAGACAGAATATATTGATGTACCATTACCAGGTAAACACAACAGACTGACCATGAGTCGTCTTCAAATCGGCTCCCCAGTCTCCCCCGATAGTGAAACGACTGTGGGCGATTGAAACGACAGTGGGCGACTGAAACGACAGTGGGCGATTGAAACGACTGTGGGCGATTGAAACGACTGTGGGCGATTAAAACGACTGTGGGCGATTGAAACGACTGTGGGCGACTGAAACGACAGTGGACGATTGAAACGACTGTGGGCGATTGAAACGACTGTGGGCGATTAAAACGACTGTTTGCGATTGAAACGACTGTGGGCGATTGAAACGACTGTGGGAGATTGAAACGACTGTGGGCTATTGAAACGACTGTTTTCGATTGAAACGACTGTGGGCGATTAAAATGACTGTGGGCGATTGAAACGACTGTGGGCGACTGAAACGACTGTGGGCTATTGAAACGACTGTTTGCGATTGAAACGACTGTGGGCGATTAAAACAACTGTGGGCGACTGAAACGACAGTGGGCGATTGAAACGACTGTGGGCGACTGAAACGACTGTGGGCTATTGAAACGACTGTTTGTGATTGAAACGACTGTGGGCGATTGAAATAACTGTGGGCGACTGAAACGACAGTGGGCGATTGAAATGACTGTGGGCGATTGAAACGACTGTTTGCGATTGAAACGACTGTGGGCGATTGAAACAACTGTGGGCGACTGAAACGACAGTGGGCGATTGAAACGACTGTGGGCGATTGAAACGACTGTGGGCGATTGAAACGACTGTGGGCGATTGAAACGTGGATGGGTGAAGCAAACGAGTGTGGGCGATTGATTTTGTCATGGGAAGCAAGAGTCAATTCACCCTCAATGTTGAAAAAACGTATCTCTATTTTTTTTCCATATGACAATTATATTTTTTCTATTATTGGAGGCTGGGCATTTGGTTGGAAAGTTCAGTTTCAACTGCTGTACTATAGAGAAGTGTCAGATAATGTTCCAAGTGTGCTGATGAAAATTAGCCTGAATGATGCCTGTGGAGAGAGCAGTCGACATAATTAGATTCGGTGCCCAAAGGGTTAAAAATTCAATTGACAAGAGGTCGATAAGCTACCCTGGCAGAATACAATGAGCAGGAGATCCAAGACGATAGACAATCGTTGTTTTGTTTGTCAGCATCATCAGTGCCACACACTAGGGCGGTGTCATCCAAGCAATGTAATCACTCCTGGGGTTTGTTTCACTAAGAAAATCTCATCCTAACTTTCAGTCATCTACTATAAAAAGTTAAGATGATCTTAAGATGATCCCATTAGTCCGACTGCCCGACAGTCCATTGGTCTTACGGATCATTTTTCATACCAACTTTGCACACGTATATTATCTGTGACAAGACGCCTAGTTTAAATAAATTTATTTTATTTAGTTTTGTGATTATTTGAAATGTTATTACCACGGCTTACACGTGAAGGTAGATTTGAAACAGGGTACTTTTCATTCGCTGTTAAGTGCAAATTGCAATAACAGTTTCATATCTGTTGCTAAGTAAAACAATGATGCAATACTAAACATAAATAATTTATAGACCTACTAATAATGATATCATGCCTGTAATTACCAGGCAGGAGTCACGGCGAGGACTCAATCATGAGCCATAACGACTATTATAATTATATCGTCGCCTCGGAGCTAAATGATCCTATCTGCCACTCTGACGAGTGTCAGATAGGATCCTTTAGCTCCGAGGCGACGATATAGTCTTATTAATCCCCACAACGCTGAATTATTTTTGTTCAAGCCATGGAGACTGGAGGGTTTGAAATCATCAGAATTATCTTATTTACCTCTGTCAGGCTCACTTGAATACCTATGTTATAGGTTTATGGCCATTATCAATATTTGACTTATTTCAGTGCGGGGATCATCTTTATATGTCAGAATCTGACATCTACAGATTTTGACGTATATAGATGATCTCCTCACTGAAAGGGTTAAATCGCGTGGGTCGCGTGCATATTCGCTCTCGCGATCGCGTTGACGTGTTTTGTTTTGTCTAAGTGACACCTCTGATCTGTTGGCTTTGTGAGAACTATGCTTTCACTGTGTATTCTACTCCCTGACATATTGAACGCCGCATATTATTATATCACGTGACGGGTCCAAATAAGCATATCACCTCCTGTCATTTCGTTGTTATTTAACCCTTAAAGCGCTGAAATATTTTTGCACAAAACATGTAGACCTTTTTTCAATTTGAAATTAAAATTACTGTCTTAGTTCTTTCTGCTTCATTTGTGATACCTGTGTTATTATATAGGCCTACGGCCATTAGAAATATATTTACTCCTACAGTGCGGGAATTGACAGTGCGTCAGAATCTGCCGTCTACAGACGTCAGATTCTGACGTCGAAAGTCGATCCCCGCGCTGTAAGGGTTAATTCGGAATACAATGCTTGACTTGGTGAGTGACAGATATAGATGTAGAGGCCATGGTGTAGTGGGTAACACTATCGACTGTCACGCCACAGCTCGGGTCTCATTCCCGCTATCGCTATTCAGGTTTAAAATGTTTCTACCACGTTCATTCTTATATATACAGGTTTGGAGGGCAGTGGCATCTGATTCATCTCACTTCATACATGTTTGGAGGGCAGTGATATCTGATTCATCTCACTTCGTAATTTAGTAGGTTGATCTTACAGATTTTAAGTTAAGAGGCTCCAGTTAGCTTACAAGACAATGATCCTTAGCTATAGAATATCGCATCCTAGCTGAACACCCACGGGTGGTGTTGAGCAGCAACTCGTAATCACACGCACCCTAATAACACCTACGTGGCGTGTAGCACCACGACCTTCACAATATGCAAACACAAGACGCTGAACCAATGCTGGCTAAATGTTGACTAAGCTTCGCAGACGCTGGGCGAACATTGGTTTAGCATCTTGTATCTGCTGAGCAATCACATTAACAGGTCAGTTTATATTATTAAACATATACAACCTGGAAGCACTATCGTATACATCAATGGTGATCCAGCGTTTGTGGAGTTGGCCCATAATTGAGCCAGCTTATGGACAAGTTACGGGGTGTTAATGGATGACCTTGGAGATGGCCTATGGCGCTCAGTGACATAGCACCAGACTACTCTCCTATGTCAAATATAGATGTGGAAAACATGAATATTAGAGAAATAACAGGTAATTGGTTGAGGTCATGGAATGTTATGTGAAAACTTGGCCAAACTAAAGGGCTCTGACCGCAGCATCTTCCCAAGTATTATAGAATGTCCTTGATTGCACTGTTTATAATTTGATTTTTTTCTCATAGGCTATGTATTCCGATTGGTTAATAAACTGTGTTATTATTACATCATCACACTTGATTGATTGATTGATTGATTGATTGATTGATTGATTGATTGATTGATTGATTGATTGATTGATTGATTGATTGATTGATTGATTGATTGATTGATTGATTGATTGATTGATTGATTGATTGATTGATTGATTGATTGATTGATTGATTGATTGATTGATTGATTGATTGATTGATTGATTGATTGATTGATTGATTGATTGATAGATTGATTGATTGATTGATTGATTGATTGATTGATTGATTGATTGATTGATTGATTGATTGATTGATTGATTGATTGATTGATTGATTGATTGATTGATTGATTGATTGATTGATTGATTGATTGATTGATTGATTGATTGATTGATTGATTGATTGATTAATTGATTGATTGATTGATTGATTGATTGATTGATTGATTGATTGATTGATTGATTGATTGATTGATTGATTGATTGATTGATTGATTGATTGATTGATTGATTGATTGATTGATTGATTGATTGATTGATTGATTGATTGATTGATTGATTGATTGATTGATTGATTGATTGATTGATTGATTGATTGATTGATTGATTGATTGATTGATTGATTGATTGATTGATTGATTGATTGATTGATTGATTGATGGTAGTAAGTCGTTTTACGTAATTAAGTTGTCAAGTAGTTGGGCGACCAATCGATTATAATAAAATCAATTAATTAATCGCTCGATCAATAAACCCAAAGTCACTGATTATAAACAGTCAACATAAAAAGGACGAATGAACCAAGAGCAAACAAAATGTCCAACCAGTTAACAAAAATATCAGCGAAACTATGAATGAACAGATGAATCAGTTGATCAGTGAAAATGAATCAAGTGTATCTAAGTATATATTTGTTTATATTCTACTGCCAATAGTACTAATGAGTACTCGACCAACTGACAGTTATCAGGATAGTATAATAATGGCGTTGTGTTCTACACGCCTGTGTCAAGTGTACTTCAGGATATCTTAGCACCACAAAGAAAAAACACTTCACACACGATAAGTGAAATGTCAACATCCTCTTCGAGAAAGTGTGTGCCTTCGTAGAGGAAACACTAGGTATAGGCATGCAATATAGTTTTATCATTTATGATAAGATAAGATAAGATAAGATAAGATAAGATAAGGTTTATATTAAGTCGCACTTAGTAGAAATATAACATCAGGTCTAACTAGAGGAAACACTAGGTATTGGCATGCAATATAGTTTTATCATTTATGATAAGATAAGATAAGATAAGTTTTATTTTAAGTCGCACTTAGTAAAAATATAACAATATAACATTCTAGTAAAAATATAACATCAGGTCTAAAATGTCTAAAATGTTTAAACAATAAATATAACAACTTAGACAAGCAGGCTGGCTGGCTGGAAGTTAACATAAAAAGTGAAAAAAAGTGATTAAGGATTATATAGACAAATACTTCTAATGTATATGAGAACATCAATTATATGGTTAAAAGCGACATATAAAATGTTGAAACAATAAATATAACAACTAAAACAAGCAGGCTGGCTGACAGGAAGTTAACATAAAAAGTGAAAAAAGTGATTAAGGATTATATAGACAAATACTTCTAATGTATATGAGAACATAAATTATATGGTTAACAGTTACATAAAACATTTTGGAACATAAACGTAGATTAGAGATTATATAAAAAAAACTTAAAATGTATATGAAAAAAATAATTATATGGCTAAAAGTTACGTAAAACATTTGGCATTTATTTATTTAATCATCATACATATCTTAGTTAGCTATTCCCGCTTCATTTGAATACCTATACTACGGTTATTATAAATAGTTACACTTTCAGTGCGGGCATCGGCTTTAAACGTCAGGATCTGACATCTATGAAGTCGGTCCTCGCACTAAAAAAGGTATAAGTCTTTTAGGATATAATATACACATAATATGTGACTGCAGTGGTTGAAGGGTTGGTTAATAGTGTCATTTTGGTGAGAGCCAGAAAAACGGTTGACACATTATGATGGGGTGTTTATCCTGATTAGGTGTCAGCTCCCCACACAACCACACCTGTCATCTCATGATGGATGCACGGCTCCACATGGGTATTTAGCTGTCATAAAATAACACATGATATATCGTGTACACTCTCTAAAACACTAATCTTCTCCTCATACTCCAGGGCGGGGGCCCTAGGGTAGTGGTTAGCACTGCTGCCTTTCACGCCAGAGTTCGGGGTTCGGTTCCTGGTCTCGGCGGTTTGAAAGAAACAAAAAAATGTTTCTTCCCAATCCACGTGTGAAAGTCAGTATTGTGGGGAGCCTCCGTGACCAAGAAGTAGCGTGCTCAGCCTCAGACCGCCAGGGCTCAAATTTCGAATCCTGTGTCTGGAGGACAGTGTAATCTCAATCATCTCACCATCCTCAGGAGGCTCTCCTGGCCCAGTTTAGCCTATATGTGCATAAAGGTGGCCTAAAGCCCGATTCATTTCATTTTTTTTTTCATACTCCACACTCCTGATTTGTGAATAATGAACAGTGCTCGACCATTAACTAAAATAATCGAGCTAGTTTAAAACTGATCGCATCTTTAATCAGGATCATAGGCCGTAAGTGCCGCAAGATAAAACAAAAAGCTGTAACTTATTTTCAGAGCAGTTAAGTTGCTTTTTATACAGATTTTCTTCTTAGCATCTCAGATAGCAGGTTTTAGATTTGAAGTGTGTTGTCAATCAGCAGCGTTGCGTATTAATGACCGTGAACAATTTAAATAATTTTACACAATATACTTACTCAGACAAGTCGCTGTCAGTCGACTTAACCAAATAAGTAGTAATAGTGTCACATGAGGAAGTAACAATTTTATTGACAAAAACAAGTCTAGTAGACTCATTTGTTGAAGTGTCATCGTCATCCATCAAACACAAAACTTTTGTATAACATCTGTACAACGCCGGCCCAACGTCTTCGACGCTGGTCCAACAGTGTACAAATGTTATACAAATGTTTTGAGTTTACTGGGATAAGTTGAAATCCGTCGCTGTCTGTATGTCTCCAAATAACAGTTTTCTGGCAATATCAGTTAGCCCTTTCAGCGCGGGGACCGTATTTAAAAAAAATAATAATAATATAACCGACATAGACCCACAACATAAGTGCATGCCTTTATGCGCAACTGAGCCAAACTCCAAAAAATCGAAAATGGGTTAAGCGTTCCAAGTAATGGACATTATGCATAGCCTTTATTTTAAAATTACAAATTACACCCACCACGCCTTCAAAATCTATGTACAACTCGACCAACCCACACCTTTATTTTTCCAGTCATCGTCGCAGTCCCTGTGATTTCACCCTAACAAAAGGAAGTTACGCATATTTGTATTATATAAAATTCAAAATAGATCTACAGAAGACGCGGTGACTCTGTAATGTGCTTATTATTCTACATTTTATACATATCTTTGTATTTGTTTAATTTCAGAAATGTGGGTTGGTCCAGCTGTGAATAAATCAATAATATGGTCATTTTTTAATGCACAACTGTACCACTACTTATATGAGGCAGCGAGGTTCGAAACCGGAGGTATCTGAAGATGTGAGTATGTTTCATGAATTGATAATGTGGATTTTGTGTGTTAGTTTAACAAAATATTGTGCTCATTCGCTTTCTTGATCATAAACTTCAACTGTATTTGTCACAAAACGAACTTTTTGTGGTTGGGCCAGTTGTGCATAAAGGCGTCCAGGTATTCAAATGGAGCAGAAAGAGCCAGCTAAGACATTTCTAATTATTTTAAATTTAAAATACCCTTTGGTCTCCATATATATGCATATATGTATACTTCTATAGCACCAGTATCTCTCAACAATATTGAGATTCAATGGCGCTGTGGGCTAAATTCAGTATTCAGTGGGGAGGTCCATATTAGGATAAGGAGCTCATCATATGACGGTCAGTGGATGCTCAGATTGAGGTAGTAGGTCTAATGTAAAAAGGTGTGTTTTTTTTCTTTCCGAAAGATAGTGACTGATTTTACTTCACGTATTTCAAGAGACAATTTATTCCACAAGCGCGGTACAAAAAATGCACGAACGATGAATGGTCGTAATTTCTTTTTGACTGCTGTATAGCTTCATAGTTTCGGATCTCAGTGTTTGTTGGCGATTCTCGAAATGCAACAAATCACTGAGATATGAGGAAGTACCCATGAATAGTACTTTATATGTCAGAAGGCTCAGTTTGAGTTCGGCACGTGATTTAATATGCAACCAATGCAGTGATTTGAGCAGGGGCCTAGACTCTGAAAGCCTACTTGACCTCGTCACTCCGGCAAGGTAATTCTGTACACGATACAAACTTGTTTGATATTTTTCGGAACAACCGATCAGAAAAGAATAACAGTACTTACTAGAGCATTGGCTGGAGGAATAGCAGTAGCTTTATTCAGATAAATTCGAATGCGTCTAAGATAGTGAATATGGTAGAAAGCTGATCTACGAATAGTCAAGACATTATCATGATTATACACAAGTATTCAATCTATTCTGAATCTCCGCAAATCTCTCATTACTCCACGAGAGAAATGAAATGAAATGAATCGGGCTTTAGGCCACCTTTGTGCACATATAGGCTAAACTGGGCCAGGAGAACCTCCTGAGGATGGTGAGATGATTGAGATGTCACTGTCCTCCAGACACAAGATTCGAAATTCGAGCCCTGGCGGTCTGAGGCCGAGCACGCTACCTCTCGGTCACGGAGGCTCCCCACAATACTGACTCTCACACGTGGATGGGGAAGAAACATTTTTTGTTTCTTTCAAACCGCCGAGAGCGGGAGCCGAACCCCGAGCTCTGGCGTGAAAGGCACGGTGCTAACCACTACCCTAGGGCCCCCACCCTTACTCTTCGAGAGTAGGCTGGAGCAGTGAATATATTGGCAAGATCACCGTATTATCTACTGCGGCCGCCGTGTTGGCGCCTTGCTCATTTAAAAAAATACGGCCGTTCAAAAACGTATGTCAGTCACAGATACAAGTATTTTCGGCAGCTCTAACGTTAGTATTGTTATTGACCGTAACATTATATGTGTGTGAATTTACCATCCCAGTTGATGTCAGTCATTAAAAAAAATCGAACAACTTTGTTCAGGTGTACTCTAGGAACTGGGTACGGCAGACAGTTTCAATGACTGTATGTCGGTCTTGAAACTTAACATGGTGTAGTGGCGTTGAATTGGCCGCCAATTACACCTATGTCATGTCACTGACGTAATTTGAGCCATTATACCAAGGTAACGTATACCCAATTAAATCGAAGCCTAGCGTTTAGCATTGCCTGGTTATCAGTGATGCCTTACTAAATTCAGTGGAGCTGTGGATTGTGGGGATACCGGGATTGTGCTATAAAGATCCCTTGAAAATAGGGATTAGTCTTGACTTCTGTCTTCGTCGTTTCGTGATCAGGGGTATACTACCACAGAGTGCAGAAAGAGACGTAGTGTCAGATTCACTAGCTCGCTAACCACGGTATAAGTAAACATGATAACTTAATATAACAATAAATCTGATGCTTCACTTGCATTTGTTACTACATCCACCAAAATAAAGCTTCGAAATATTTGAAATGTTGGTGTGTGCAGGTTTTCCGATGATAAAGTACATGCATATAAACCTGAAGGCTTTGCTGATGACACCCGGGATCAGAAAGGCTTAAAGTTTTATCTGTCTCAATATTACTTTAAGTGACTTCAAAAGATGTGAATCTCACATTTTAAAATTACAAGTTCGGAAAAGATTATAAAAATACCCGAACTAGTAAAAATGAGACATTAAAAAAAATATAGAGAGCATAATATGTTTGTAAAGGTTGTGTCAGTCATTTGCTGACTTGATGAGTCATTTGCTGGCTTGATAAGTCATTTGCAGACTTGATGGTGCTACTTAAGAGTTTTAATGCCTTGTTTGCGTCAGAGGAAGTCATTCTTCACCTTTTACGCCTTCAATGGAGGGCTCACCCCCTCCGTGACGTCACCTGTTAAAGGAAACCCATCCCATCATGCATCACACCTGCTTCCGATTCCTGTTTGTTAGTTGCGTGGGGCTTCTACGGCTTGCATTATACATGAAGATGGTCTTTGAAAAGAGACTAATTATCTTCGCTGTGAACGATAACTCAGGAGTTTAGCAGCAGAGGTTTACCTTCCCATGACTGTCATTGCCCTTTGAAAGGAAATAGGCAGTCCTATTTATTCAACAAAGTCCTGTTATTGATCACGATGACAATCAATTATTAATAATCTCGAATAACATTATTATTTTCAAAGCTGCAGAGAAAACTGTTTTTATGATCTCTTCATTTTTGATGCTCTTTCTTTTTGTGGTTTTTCGGATGCAGTAAAATTAAGCGGTACAATACTTAAATTATTTTGTCTATAATTTATCGGTGACTCGAGCTGAGAGGCGCAACATTTAAATAAAAACAGGATGGCGGGCGATGAACAGCTGAGCCTGCCATGTGATATGACAGACTGGCACTACCGGGACCAGTTTTGTGTAGCCTATATATAGCCAAAATTACGATTTTTTCATTTCAAATATATAGACCAATCATCAAATTTCCTATACCATGTATACCGGGGTATTAATCCATATTTTTCATTTATTATAAAAAAATTATTAAAGCTGATGTCACCTGATTTTGTAAAAAGAAAAGCAGCTGAAAACATATTTATATATGATCTGAAGGATTGAAATATTTTGTCTCAAAATAATAAACTCGACCCCGGAGCGCATATGGTAAATACACATGATACACGTCTAACGGTATTTGTAAAAATATCTGAGACCGGGACCGCTGAAAATGTCAAAACCTGAAGATGTCAAACCAATGCCGTCAAGTCTCACGCCAACTCCCGCCGCTGGCGTGATCTCATCGCAGACTGGGCGGGATCCGTGCCTGACAAATCAGTAGTGCGCGTGCGTGAACCAGTCTGACCAAATTAGCCCAGGTGCCGCCCATGTCAAACATCAACCCCTGCGGCACTGATGTCCGCTGTAGTGTGATTTCTGTGGGTTTTCCGAAAAATGGCTAACGCTCGGTAGCGAGACACAAGTTCGAGTGACATGGACATTTTAACCCTTCAACCGCCAAATTATTCAATCTGAATTTTAACCCACTTGAAGTTGTGTCTCGCTGACGCGATCCACCACTTCAAGTGAGTGAAAATTATTCAGATTCGACAATATGGAGGTCAACTGTTTTCAAATATTGCTGATTGGGGTCATATTTTATCGTTAACGTGTTTAAAAGGTGGTACTTAATGTGCTAATAAAAAATGAAAACCCGAATCTATGCGGCACCGACGGTTAAAGGGTTAATTGGTTAGCTCCGACCTCAAGGAGTTAACCCTGATCGCGCAGCGTACTGCCTAACCACCCTTAAATGCTAATCACATCTCTAGCCGTTGGCAGTCCGTTTATTTGTTCAACCTGCACAATTTTAAAGAAGATATACTGGGTCTCCTGTATCTAGGTTTAGTTCATTCCATTCATTAAATAGTCCACTTGTGGTAATTAATGCAACAATACCCATACAGAGTGTAAGTGAATGAAAGTTAGCCGGTTTTATCAATTCCTAAGTGTCATAATTATATGAAATAATATTTCAAAACGTGTCTGCTTTGATGGACTGTAGTTATTTTTCGTAAATGATGTTCTTTGATATCGTGTACAAATACAACATGGTTGTTTAAAGAAATATTATTGTTTGATCATAAATTTGCGTTCAGAAACCGATTATATAACTTTTTAGAATATCAAGTTCAAGAAAGAAAATTGTTGTGAATAATATTCAGATGATCAAACAATTTACTTTCACGATAACCAGTTTGTTATCTTGATATGAACCTGTTAGAATCGATAGAAAGTTTGCATATACATTTTGACCCACTTGAAGCTGTGTCTCGCGGGGACTCCTACTACTAACGATACAGACTGTATCAAAGATAACAATAGCTTTTTGTCAATCTCAAATTGTCAGCTGTTTGAATGACTTGTCATTTAACATCATAGAATCAAATACGCGAACATTTAGCTTAGAAATACATTGTCACAATATTTATTAATTATATTATTGTAGGCCTTTTGCAGTTTTGAGCTGCAGTAATAGATTTTTAAATCATGTTTAGAATCCGCATTTTTGTGTCCTGCTGTGCCGGTCCTCAATTTCACGTGAATGAAGCTTAAATAATATGTTTTAGGCAAAAACACTCTTCCTGATCACCAAAACACATAATTGACCTCAAAAATTGTTCATTGAAATAATAATAAAAAATCGAAAATAGCTACAGACTCGATATTTGTTTTATTTTCTCACTTGCAATGAAATTAAATAAAACGAATGGGGATTTAGGCCATCTTTGTGCACATATAGGCTAAACTAGGCCAGGAGAATCTCCTGGGGATGGTGATATGAATGAGATGACACTGTCCTGCAGAAACAGGACTCGAAATTCGAGCCCTGGTGGTCTGAGGCCCAGCACGTTATTTCTCCACAATATTTAATCTTTACGAGTGAGCGGAGAAGAAACATTTTATTTATTTGAAACTTGAAGGCCGATCTCCGACTTTCGAAGCAGGCAGCTTTAACCACTGCACCAGGGCCCCCACCCTTTTTCACTTGCGTACCTGTTTCAACGTGGTCATTAGGGACATTACATGCAAAAAATCAACGGCTGTCCATTGTGATGTCGAAAATAGCAGCTTATTGATTTTCTACTTAATCATGTTATTGATTCTCAATAAATTCTATCAAGGTGATCAATACAGGTTTTCAGGTCACATGGAGATGTATTTTTAACAGGATGAGCTGCTTTTTGCACAACCCATAGAAGCATGTGACATTGATTTTGTGTTGGTTTATTTTGGCCCACTGTCTACCTTAATATGGCATTGACCCAGCATTTCTTGTTTGTTGGGATATACATGGCAAACAGACATGAAACAGTCAACCAATTCAGGCCCAACCTTGCTAACACCTATTTATTAATTTTAATTTTCATTCACCTTAAGATGCGAATTGCGAGAGCAACTCTCGTCTCGGGGTGAACATGTAGTGTTTGCTGGTGTGGTCCCTTCTAATATAAGCCAATAACTCAATACTTGATCAAAGTTGGGCCTAAGTCTGCGTCACTGGCCCAATATTGAGCCAACATCGGGTCAATATCCCGTGTTGTATGGGCAAGGACTCTGAAGTTATCCCAGAAAACACGAGACGTTGACCCAATGTTGTATCAATGCTGGGCCAGCGTCTTCGACACTCAAACAACATGGGGCCGTCGTGTAATGTCAGCTGTCGCTCCTGGTCCCGTATAAGTTGCGATATGTCGTAGGCTTCTGATTGGTCGAGATGGCCATCTCGACCAATAAGAAGCCTACGCTATATCGTAACTTGTACGAGAATACGGCCCCTGGTGAGGATCCCAGGTGGGCGTGGGGACCGCATCAGTCTCAGTACCGCCCATGGTCAACTAGAAATAGGCTGACAATTACCAGAATGTTTACCTTGCAATCTGGGAGGGCTGGTTCTCCCAGGAATTGACAGGCGGCAGTACCGTTCCTCATATGTTCCTGGATCCTTTAATTCAGCCCCATGCCAGACTGTGACGGAACAGTTCCCACATTTATCTAAACATTTCACGTTGTTCTCTTGTAGGGGGGGATTTTTTTACTGTACACTTAGCATCTTTAGAAAATTGCACTTGCTATTTGTACATATTTTATTTGATACAAATTATTTACATGTTGTCATTTTAGTATAGAAATATAGATACATTGGGAAAATATTTCAGTGACACGCAGGGACTACGTAGCCTACTTACGTATTTTTACCCCATTTACGTGGTCAAATTTTGCATATACAATGACGAGGGTAAATTAAGAATATCTGATATGCCTATGCCAGCACGACTATAACAAGTGGAAAATTATGTATGTTTACCAAAATGACAAAACCCAGAGACACGTTTGTAATTCTGTCATTCTGCTCAGTCATACCAATATGTTTATATATATATATCGGGTTATGGAGTAGAGAAGAATGGGTGAGTGAGCAAATATTGCTTTACATCGCTTTCTGAACAAACATTGCAATATCGGTTCAGAAGGAAGTCCGAAGTCGCACTATGCCCTACTCTTGTTGAAGGACTTCAAAGGTTCGCAATAGTGCACAGCACACACTGCACACTCCAGGCCTCTGAGCAGTTTGTATCCGCACTTCGAACTCAGTACCTCAGGGTTTCGAGACACAACCAGACCGAATGATTCATCGGGACCAGCCAAGTAGAAAAAAAGAAAGATAAATAGGTTAAGAATCATTCACCAATCTTCACCAAAAATGTGCATTTACTGGATTGGCTTTACACTCGTTTAATATAAAGAAAATACTTCTTTTTGCAAAAGTTTGACTCAAAGAGTGATTTGTTTTCCCTGTGGGGATTAGAATGTCCCATATCACTACTTATTTGCCAGTGACGTCATCTAGTTTTCGGCCTTCGAGCAATGCAGTGGTTCGTCCATCAATAGATCGGCTATTTTCGCGGCACGTGGGTATCGATCGAGATTCCTGCTTTTTTAGTCCATTCAATCAACGAATTACATTTCATAGCGTAAAACGGACATCCCATCCAGCAGTCATGATGTATTGATCCAATGTTGTTTTATGTTCAGCCAATGTCGTAGACGTAGAACGACAATGGTTCATTGTCTCATGTTTGCTGGGAAAACGATGGTGGCAAGCTCCACCACGCTCTACTATTAGGATTTATTTTCTCAAATTGTCCAATCCTACACAGTCATGCGAATAAAAGGCCTAAAGAACAGTTTTATGAGCGAGTTAATTGATCTACATTCCTTTTAAGAAAACGAGCTTTTCTCAAATCGATACCACATCACCTGACCTTTTACGAGTGTTTTACCAAAAATAATACAGAAATCGGTGCAATAAAAATCGCTAAGTGTTTTTATATGCATTCGTTTCCGACGCCTGAGACCAGCAAACTATCAAGTTCGCTGTTTGTGACCAGGTCTCCCTCGTGTCCAAATCTCAAGCTGTCCGCGAGATTGTCGGGCCCTTGTGGGGTACATTTTGCCAACTCAGCTCCACTGATATTGTCATGTTTATTAATATAATAGTTTGTGAGATTTGTTTAGATTTCTAAAGAGGGACATGACGCAATGGTTACAGATAGTGGCGCTTTGCCAATGTCGCTGCTGGTCGTGCGGTTTCGAACTTCGCTAGGTGCAGGATTTTCAGGGAAATAGCTTGTTTCTTCCCTCTCATTATTGGGACATTGTTTCGATGGCTAGTCCATGGGCAAAGCACTTAGCCCTCACATGCTTCCCTTCTTCGAAATGGCTGCAGGACTGTATGCTCCCCGTGGAGTTGGCCGCAGGACTGTATGTTCTCCGTTTAAATGGCACACGAACGAACATGAGTGTAAAATGTAATGTGAGTGAGTGAGTGAGTGAGTGAGTGAGTGAGTGAGTGAGTGAGTGAGTGAGTGAGTGAGTGAGTGAGTGAGTGAGTGAGTGAGTGAGTGAGTGAGTGAGTGAGTGAGTGAGTGAGTGAGTGAGTGAGTGAGTGAGTGAGTGAGTGAGTGAGTGAGTGAGTGAGTGAGTGAGTGAGTGAGTGAGTGAGTGAGTGAGTGAGTGAGTGAGTGAGTGTGGTGTAGATCACGGCATCTCGGACAACGAATATTAATTAAAAGAGATGTGCTAAATGATTGTGGGCGGAAAGCGAGACAGTGAAATAGAGACACGATTACAATGTTGTCGTCATTATTGATATCTCATATGCATTTAAATGAGAGATATGTCATGAAATGAAATATTAGTTATCTGTAAGTTAGTAGTAATTTTGATCTTTGTACCCGATCTGGTATAACACCATCATTCATAATTTCCCATCTGCTACTGAAACCATAGACGTATTGTCTTAATTACAGAATGCTGCAAATCGAGCTCTCCTCTGACATTAGCAATTAATCAAATGTCATGTGATAGTTAAGTGAAGATGAGAACTGTCGCTCACTGTCACTTTACCTTGCTATCATAAAAGGTAATTAACATTTGGGAAGGACTAATTTAATAAGCTTAATTTCAAATCTATATCAGTATATCAAAAAGGTCATTTATAATAATAGTCCTCTACATCATGGATTTCACTGCAGCAGGATCTGGACTTAGATGTATGTGAGATCAGTAAAAACCTTAGTGTTCTTTTTTAATGTATTTTCCAATTCAATTGTAGATATAATAGCAATATTTTACATAGCTACTAAAAATGCCTGTTTCATTAAGATTCTAAAATCTTTTCATATTATATTATTTTATGATATTTTATATTGGTTTCGAGGTCATAAAATATTTATAAAGCTCTTAGAAACCAAATACGAACTACATTTTTATATAAATTGTATGAATGTCAGCAGCCGACGATCACCGACGAACCCAGACCAAAAACGTCATAATCATGATCATGTGAATCCGAGAACGCTCGGGGGGTGTAGCCAAGAGTTGAAATTCTCTGAAAGTTTGTCCCACGTCCCGAACGTTGATATTTAGGAGGAGGAGAGTTGTAAGCGCAAGGAAATATTGAAAAAATTGCCAATTTAACATGATTTGCCAGCGTTTGATACTATCGTGGAGAATTTTCCCCGTGAGAAAGTTAATCTTTGCCAGTCCCCTACGTTCTTCACCGTGTCCCCACATCGAGTTTGCCTACACACTCCAAACTGTCGTTTGTCACAGAAGGCCATCTCATCTAATCTCAGCTTAACCCAGCCATCATCATTTTTACTAGTGGTGAATACCAGCGTTCACCAGCCTTCCTTCTGCACGTCATGAAATTGTCAAGGTTTGCATGTTTTCAAAGTATACAACGTTGACATGCGCTTACCCACGATAAAAACCGTTCGTGAACTTCATCTCAGGAGACCAATGGACCCCAAAGGTCAGCCAAAATGTCATAACGTCAATTTGATGAACAATGGTCGTGTGAGTTTTGTAGCAATTCTCCTACACTGTGCACACGTTGAATAATTAGAACAATGTAAGGAACAATTCTAAAAAGGCGTATATTTATATAACTTGCAGCCTAATTTTAAACAAAGTTTTCTGCATTTTACGCTTTACACAGCCGATGCATGACTGTGAGCATGTGATTATAGATTCAGCACGTGAGTTGAAATAAAACGATAAAGTCACATAAAAATGCACATGTAGCTTATTAATGCGTGGACATCACGCAATGTGATGGCTTCAGTCACTAAGAACACACTGCCAGGATCAATAAAATTAAACTATACTTCCACTAATTCAGGCGTACAGGATTACACCATGGCGTAAAGGCCTACGCCTGAATTAGTGGCAGCGTAATTTCATTATAACTCGAAACGTTGGTAAAACTAGACGACATGTCGCTGACATATATGTTCGCTCCGAGTAGTGGAAAAGATTTGTGTGCCCTTATTCGGGGAAATCAATTAGGTTAATTAGAACTTAAATGTGCATTAGTCACCATCTGGGTCAACGCCTATGCTTGTGCAAAATATGAACTTGATTCATCAATGGCAAGGTGACATGCATAGCCACAACATAGATAAATACATAATGTTCCGTTCTTTATAAAAAACTAGGTTATGGGGCCACACCTCATATAGAGAACTCGGAATCGGATCCGGGGTGAAGCTAAACTCTAATTCTCTCCGGACCATAGATAATGAAACGGTAAAGTTCATAATCATACTCCAGACAAAAGATTCGATGCCGTATCCGGGTATCGCGTTGCCCCAACCATGCTACATGCAAATCTCACTTATGATAAAGTGACTGACCTGTTCATAATAGAGCAACTTTTAAATATAAATGGTAAATATAAAAGGTACTATATATCTACTGAATCATTGTAGCATATTTGTAACACATTTATAAACCGACAAAATGGTGTGCATTACATAAAATAACACTTAGTGTAGGTTATATCACAGTGCTTATAATGTATTGATATACTACTTACTGTAGACATGGTAGCAGTGTGCTGATAAGCCTACACATCAGCCTACGCTGTCTTTGTTATCATAGTTATGTAGGCGTAATCAATGACCTCTCATCGGTCTCACTTCGTTTTTTACTCATTTAGAGCTGCAAATTGCGTCAGAAATGACAGCGTAAATTAATAAAAATAAATCATTACCACAAGATTAAAAGAGATGAAAGGGAAATGATTAAGTCACACATGTCATAACTGCCACACATTGCAGTTCAAAGTACAGCTATAGAGTGCGGTATGAACTGATACCGATATCTACGTCTCAAAGCGAAGACCGTGTGATAAGTCCTGTCACATGATAATATCAGCAAACCACTGCCGCCCTTCAGTTGTTATTTAAATTAGGAGGTAGAATACCATACTTGGCAATGCATTATAATCACGAGAAAAACGCATTCAATCACCCAACTCACCAACCCCCAATCACGAACTCATCGGCTCGCACACGCACGCACACACTCTTTCTTACTTCTTGGAATAAAATAATGTCAATAAAGATAAATCTTAAATAGTTCTCATGTTAGTCTTACTGTTATTATAGTTATGGCTAATTTCATGCAAGTCATATTCATCAACTGAACTGTTTAACTTTGTATATAAATTATATACGATTGTATCCATATATCTGATAGCTCATTCAGACCTGAACGTTGATTCAGAGGCACAACATTCATTTTTGTAATGCGTGCTTATACAGGAACTGGGAATATATTTTTGTGATCTCCTGCTGACCCAGAAACTTAGTGGAGCTCGATGCTACTCTGCCCTGCTCTACTCTGCAAGGTTGAAATTCGGTATCTGCTTACTCGTAAATTAGGAATAGAATGCATTTTGGCTTCGCACAGTGATACCACAGAGGCCCAGTGGAAATCTGGCAAAGTATTTTCATTCTTGTAGTATGTATCCTTATTCGAAAAAGCATTGCTCATTACTGTATACGATATATACTGATCCAGAAGTAGATTTCGACAGCATGTTTGCAGAACCATCACACACTATAATGCAGGTCAAACTTCAGACATGCTGAATGAGATGCTAAGCATGAACTCCTTTGTATTGAAAAAACGCTATAAACATGCATTCCTGCGGGATGCATGGTGAACAAAAACTCATCATTCACCATGTTCATCATTCATTTCTGCCTGTAGTATACTCGCCAGAAAGTAAGCCCGCATGTAGGCTGCAGGGTGATAAATAATCATGCATTCAAAAAGGATACGTGCTGAGTAAACATATCAACAGCAATTTGGTAGGATTCATGCCCAGCTAGACCCATCATGCATAGTGTAAATATTTAAACAAAATACAAAAGCTCATTCTGATTGTTTTCGCGAGTAATTAAACTGGTAACTGAAAACAGTAGATCAAGAAGACAAACTGCTCTTCCGCTCCAGAATAAAGATTCACCCTCAAAGTAGAGAATCAGAGAGAGTCAATAGGGATCCGCACCGACTGCAGAATAAGTATACACCTACAAAGTAAAAACTAACAGATAAATTGGCACCGCAGTGCAAGACAAATTGTATTGTAATATCCAATACAAAATGATATGACTATATAATCGTGTAGCATATATAACACGACAATGAATGTTCGGTTAGCTACAATATTTTACAAACCACAAACGGAAAATATTCTCTGACGTAGTTGTTCAGTACAGAAACAACTTACTTGTTCGGTGCCCTATTATGTGTCTGAATATTTTGAAATTGAAGCAGAATATTCCCAGCTTGTAATGAAACATATACCTACACTAGACAAATAAAGGGTGATTACAATTCCAAATCAACAATTGAACATCAAAATCATTCGCAAATGCATTCACGTATATAACTTCTTCAAACTAATCAGCATCCGGGATTCTCGTAGTATGGATGAAAGCAGCGAAATCATCTCTCAGGCGGTCAGTTATGCCACCAGCTATCAATAAGCAAAGACGCTCTCATCGTAAAGCATTACGATGCATCCAGACGTGATGAGGACATCGTGGCTCCATCGTCGTAGTGATTTTTTTTAATACAACAAAGCAAGCAGCCGCATCGGGACGTTAAAAGCATAATGGTACGATTTTGTAATCAAACATAAGTTCAGCTACTCGTGTTTAATTGTGAGCCGCATAAACATGTATGTGGTGTCAGCGAGACACAAGCTTAACCCTGAAAACGCGAAATTAAATAATTTGAATTTTCACCCACCTGAAGTTGTGTTTTGCTACCGCAACCCACAACTTCAAGTGGGTGACAATTACTCATATTTGATTAATTTGTGACGAAGCATTTGCAAATATTGATTCCCAAACACACATTTCGTTCCCAATATCTGAGATATAATTGGCAAATAAAGCAAATTATAAACGACAATAGTCGTGTTCAGCGGTTCAAGTGTTAAGCGGGTAATTAAATTAAAAAACACAGTGAACATAGTATGGCCTTCATCACCATCATAATTTGACCTGGAATTTAAGACAACATTTTATGGGCCATGGATCGGGTGCTTTTTAAAACAAGACGTTATTTGGTTGGGGATTTAATGGGCCTAATGAATATCTTACCTTGGTATCGTTGTAGATGAGGTGAAGTCGATGACCAGGGATAAACTGTTGACGGTTGATGTGTTGGATTGCTAGTTGTGTTGTCTCCAGCTCGGACTGCGTACTCCTAGAAGCATAGGGCGTACCACTCAACTGAAACAGACCTCCCAGGTACAGGGTGGTCAAACCGGCACTCGCCTCTGGTACCGGATCCCAAAGAAAAGATCCTTGTACCGGAGCCTCCGTTTCAGATGCTACATCCGGGGCATGGGTATCTGACAAGTCTAAGTCTGTCAGCATGTCCGAGACGAGGGTCCGAGGCGAGTCTACTTTACCGGAGCGTACACGACCCTTCTTTGTGCGTACACCAGATTTGGTACGTTGTTTTGTGCCTGATAACTCAGGGAGTCTAGCCGTACCGGGGACCAGTAGTGGATTTTGAGAGACGCCATTCTCAAGGTCGGGTGTCAGCTTGGGCTGTAATAATCCATAGCGATGTGAGACTAATCCAGATGAGGTGTTATACCGCGGTAATCCATACAGGTAAGGTGAGGGAGTGACAGGGAACCCCTGGTCCGTGTGTGGATCCACGTCTGGGTGGTGTACTGCCACACGGGATGTGAAGTGTGGTCTGGGGGTAGACGGCCCGGGGGGTGGGCTAACACACAGTACCTGGCCAACACATAACAATAGCAACAGGCTGATCCACCCCCAGGCAGTGACAACACCACGCGGCCTGCCCCCTGGGGTCACCAGACAAGGGCCGTCTGCGACACGGGGGGTAGTCAGTCTGTGATGTCTGCTGTGCCGGCGGTCAGTTAGAGAATAGCTTGCCCTGCAACCCCAGACGGTGATATTGGGGGCTTGCTTGGACCGCGGGGCACGCAGATCTTGGAATCGCTTGTATCTTGGGGGACTGTAGCTATGTGTTGACCTGCACCCCTGGTCAGGCTGGGCGCCGACAGACTGCGGTATGTCCATGACTCTCTCACCATCAGGATAGGGTCATAAACGCCTAGCGTCTACCACAATAACACGTAACACAATCACCAGACAAACTGAACTCATTGCCCAGTGTGTTTAAAGTGGAAACTCCAACAATGACGAAATCCTTATTTCAAAATATCATCATTTATACGGAGGCATGGGAACTTGATTGATTTAGTGACTGCTAGGTATCACGTCACCTCATTAAAGTAGAGATGGTAAGATTAACCAAGACACCTCCAATCTCTAACTGCACTTACTATCGCCCTTAACTCACTTCCTGCTGTCTACCAGAGATCATTAACAGCAAATATTCCTTTTGCGCAAAACTAAGGGCGATTAACACAGCAGTCAGGTTGATTTAGCTGGTATATCCATGACGCCAGACAGCCATCTGTCACTGCTACTACTCCTATAACTTCTCCTGCTGCTGCTGCAGATATTCCCTCAACTTGTACAGGACCAGCCGCAACAAGATGCTCCGCTGGCTGCGGAGGCACACTATGTCTATCTCACTCATGCTGCTGCTGCTGTTACTCTCAACATCAGCCGCGGTTGTTTTTTCTTCATCATCGGTAGCTGCTGTTGCTTTCACGTCTGTTGAGCTAATGTTACCACAGCAGCAGCATCAGCCGTAGATGTTGATTATGTAGTTCATGTTGTTACTTGCACTGCTGTTGTTATGCTTTCAGCTACATATATTGCATGCAATTGCTACTGTGCCTCTTATTTCTACTATTAATTACTGTGCAATGTTAATCTTGCCTCTGTATACATATATTTTCGTTGTTTTGTTATGGTTGTTGCACCATAACTGATACTTGGATTGCTGATGCAGTTGCTGCTGCTGGTGCTGCTTCTGTTGCTGCTGTTACTGCTGTTACTGCTGCTGCTGCTGTTGCTACTCTGTTTTGTATTGCTGTTGATCTACCTCTTCTATTGCTGTTGCCGTTGCCGTTGTCTGCTGGTTGCATCATAGCTGTTGTTGCTAGGTCTGACTGTCCGCTGAAATTCATAGTTTTCTAATGTAATATGCAAAGTAAAGTAAGCAGATACTGCCTGTGGTTTCGCGGCAGTATTGGTATCACATTATATGATAACACCAAGAAATATTATGGGTTTTTTCCATAGTTCTTAGGGCTAAAATTCGTTGCTAATTTGTCATTGTTTTCTGTATTTCTTATCAGCCATATACCGTAATTTTACATTGTGCTCATGATAATTTACTCAATTGCGGGTTATAAGACAAATATACCAAAGTACAAAAAGTCCACCTGTATATTTTTTCTGGGCATGCAGGTCTACTTTGATGTACTCTGTCCTGCTGGTAGTGGTATCAAATTAACGGTTGTTCCAGGACCCGGAGTCCCAGTCAGCTGTGCCCTCGGGACATTCTCCGTCTGTTCTTTTGGAGCCAGCCACAGGGCACACCTCGTTTCCTCAAACAATTCCGGCACAGGAGCAAATGTTCAGCAAACTCGACCATGTGAATACGGCCACTCTGCGCAGTAATCAATGCAGGACATCTGACTTGGCGCGCCCGGTCCTCTGTGGTCTGCCTGTCCCAGCAAAAACGAGGCATTGTCCCAATGTTGAAGTAAAATTGGTCCAGCGTCGCAGACGGTGGGCCAACATTAGAACAACATTCGGGCAATGTCTCGTGCTTGCTGTGATCTGCATGATCGGCCAAAGCTCGAACTGTACAGTTACGCAAATACTCACAAGGCGTCGCCACAACCCAGTAGAGGCTGGTCTTAGGCCGCACCAATTGAATTTAGGTTCATGATTCATTTATTCTTTAATGACGGTGAAATACTGCTATAAATATTTGGATAAAATAAATTTGGGATTGAACTATAATATTGGACATTAAAAATTATTGCTAACGTCTTATATACCGATCCATTTATAAAAGAGCACGCCAGCTTTATATGCTAACAATCAGTGTGGTTTTTTTAAATATAAGTTACGTTTTTAAAAGTACACTTTAATTCATTTGAACATGACATGTGAATGAAATGTCAGAGCGTGCATCCCACAACATACATGATAAGAGATGCTAGACCAGAGAGTGCATCCTACAACATGCATAATGAGAGATGCTAGACCAAAGCGTGCATCCTACGACATGCATGATGAGAGATGCTGGAACAAACCGTGCATCCTACGACATGCATGATGAGAGATGCTAGACCAAAGCGTGCATCCTACGATATGCATGGTGAGAGATGCTGCACCAGAGCGTGCATCATACGACATGCATGATGAGAGATGTTAGACCAGAGCGTGCATCCTACAACAGTTAACATGCATGATGAAAGATGCTGGACCATAGCGTGCATCCTACGACATGCATGGTGAGAGATGCTAGATCAGAGCGTACATCCTACAACATGCATGGTGAGAGATGCTAGAGCAGAGCGTGCATTCTACAACATGCATGGTGAGAGATGCTAGATCAGAGCGTGCATTCTACAACATGCATGATGAAAGATGCTAGACCAGAGCGTGCATCCTACAACATGCATGATGAAAGATGCTATACCTGAGCGTTCATCATACAACAGTTAACATGCATGATGAGAGATGCTAGACCAGAGCGTGTATCCTACAAAAGTTAAAATGCATTATGAGAGATGCTAGACCAGAGCGTGTATCCTACAACAGTTAACATGCATGATGAAAGATGCTGGACCATAGCGTGCATCCTACGACATGCATGGTGAGAGATGCTAGATCAGAGCGTACATCCTACAACATGCATGGTGAGAGATGCTAGAGCAGAGCGTGCATCCTACAACATGCATGGTGAGAGATGCTAGATCAGAGCGTGCATTCTACAACATGCATGATGAAAGATGCTAGACCAGAGCGTGCATCCTACAACATGCATGATGAAAGATGCTATACCTGAGCGTTCATCATACAACAGTTAACATGCATATCCTACAAAAGTTAAAATGCATTATGAGAGATGCTAGACCAGAGCGTGTATCCTACGACATGCATGATGAGAGATGCTAGTCCAGAGCGTGCATCCTACAAACAGTCAACATGCATGGTGAGAGACGCCAGTCCAGAGCGTGCATCATACAACAGTTAAAATACACTATGAGAGATGCTAGAACAGAGCGTGCATTCTACGACATGCATGGTGAGAGATGCTAGACCAGAGCGTGCATCCCACAACATGCATAATGAGAGATGCTATACCAGAGCGTCCATCCTACGACATGCACGATGAGCGATGCCAGTCCAGAGCATGCATCTTCAGCATGCATGATGAGATATGCCAGATCAGAGCGTGAATCCTACGACATGCATGTTGAGAAATGCTAGATCAGTATGCATCCTACAACATGGATAATGAGAGATGCTAGACCAAAGCGTGAATCCTACGACATGCATGATGAGAGATGCTAGACCAAAGCGTGTATCCTACGACATGCATGGTGAGAGATGCTAGACCAGAGCGTGAATCCTACAACTGTCAACATGCATGATTAGAGATAATAGATCAGAGAATGCATCCTATAACATGCATGATGAGAGATGCTAGACCAGAGCGTGCATCCTACTACAGTTAACATGCATGATGAGAGATGCTAGACCAAAGCGTGCATCCTACGATATGCATGGTGAGAGATGCTACACCAGAGCGTGCATCCTACGACATGCATGATGAGAGATGCTAGACTAGAGCGTGTATCCTACAACAGTTAACTTGCATGATGAAAGATGCTAGACCAGAGCGTGCATCCTACGACATGCATGGTGAGAGATGCTAGACCAAAGCGTGCATCCTACGATATGCATGGTGAGAGATGCTAGACCAGAGCGTGAATCCTACGATATACAGGGTGAGAGATGCTAGACCGGAGCGTGCATCCTATAACATACATCATGAGAGATGCGAGACCAGAGCGTGAACATACAACTGTCAACATGCATGATGAGAGATGCTAGACCAGAGCGTGCATCCTACGACATGCATGATGAGAGATGCTAGACCAGAGCGTGCATCCTATAACATACATCATGAGAGATGCGAGACCAGAGCGTGCATCCTACTACAGTTAACATGCATGATGAAAGATGCTAGATAAGAGCGTGCATCCTACGAAATGCATGATGGGAGATGCTAGACCAGAGCGTGCATCCTACTACAGTTAACATGCATGATGAGAGATGCTAGACCAGAGCGTGCATCCTACAACATGCATGACGAGAGAGATGCTAGACCAAAGCGTGCATCCTACGGCATGCATGGTAAGAGATGCTAGACCAGAGCGTGCATCCTACTACAGTTAACATGCATGATGAGAGATGCTAGACCAGAGCGTCCATCCTACGACATGCATGATGAAAGATGCTAGATCAGAGCGTGCATCCTACGACATGCATGATGGGAGATGCTAGATTAGAGAGTGCATCCTACCACAGTTAACATGCATGATGAGAGATGCTAGGCCAGAGCGTGCATCCTACAACATGCATGATGAGAGATGCTAGACCAAAGCGTGCATCCTACGTCATGCATGGTGAGAGATGCTAGACCAGAGCGTGCATCCTACTACAGTTAACAAGCATGATGAGAGATGCTATGCAAGAGCGTCCATCCTACGACATGTACGATGAAAGATGCCAGTCCAGAGCGTGTATCTTCAGCATGCATGATGAGATATGCCGGATCAGAGCGTGCATCCTACGACATGCATGGTGAGAGATGCTAGACTAGAACGTGCATCCTACAACATGCATGGTGAGAGATGCTAGACTAGAAGGTGTATCCTACGACATGCACGATGAGAGATGCTAGATCAGAGCGTGCATCCTCCAAAATACATGTTGAGGGATGCTAGATCTGAACGTGCATCCTACGACATGCATGATCTGAGATGCTATACCAGAGCGTGCATCCTACGACATGCATAATGAGAGATGCTAGACCAGAGCGTGCATCCTACAACATGCACGATGAGAGATGCTAGACCAGAGCGTGCATCCTACAACATGCATGATAAAATATACTATTACTGAGCGTGCATCCTACAAAAGTTACCATACATGATGAGAGATACCAGACAAAAGCGTGCATCCTACAACAGGTAAAATGCATTATGAGAGGTGCTATATCAGAGCGTGCATCCTACAATATGCATCACGAGAGATGCTATAACTGAGCGTGCATCCTACAACATGCATGATGAGAGATGCTAGACCAGAGCGTGCATTCTACTCCAGTTAACATACATGATGAGAGATGCTAGACCAAAGCGTCCATCCTACGACATGCATGATGAAAGATGCTAGATCAGAGCGTGCATCCTACGACATGCATGGTGAAAGATGCTAGACCAGAGCGTGCATCCTACAACATGCATGATGAGAGATGATATACATGAGCGTGCATCCTACAACAGTTAACATGCATAATGAGAGATGCTAGACGAGAGCGTGCATTCCACTACAAGCATGACAGAGAGATGCTATGCCAGAGGATTCATCCTACGACATGTACGATGAAAGATGCCAGTCTAGAGCGTGCATCTTCAGCATGCATGATGAGATATGCCGCATCAGAGCGTGCATCCTACAACATGCATGATGAGAGATGCTAGACTAGAACGTGCATCCTACGACATGCATGACGAGAGATGCTAAATCAGAGCATGCATCCTACAACATGCCCGGTGAGAGATGCTAGACTAGAACGTGTATCCTACGACATGCACGATGAGAGATGCTAGATCAGAGCGTGCATCCTACAAAATACACGTTGAGAGATGCTAGACCTGGACGTGCATCCTACGACATGCATGATCTGAGATGCTAGACCAGAGCGTGCATCTTACAACAGTTAACATGCATGATGAGAGATGCTAGACCAGAGCGTGCATCCTACGACATGCATGTTGAGAGATGCTAGACCAGAGCGTGCATCCTACAACAGTTGACATGCATGATGAGAGATGCTAGACCAGAGCGTGCATCCTACGACATGCATGGTGAGAGATGATAGACCAGAGCGTGCATCCTACAACATGCATGATGAGAGATGCTAGATCACAGCGTGCATCCTACAACATGCATGATGAAAGATGCTATACCTGAGCGTGCATCCTACAGCAGTTAACATGCATTATGAGAGATGCTGGGACAGAGCGTGCATCCTACAACAGCTAAAATGCATTATGAGCGATGCAAGATCAGAGCGTGCATCCTACAACATGCATCACGAGAGATGCTATAACTGAGCGTGCATCCTACAACATCCATGATGAGATATGCTAGACCAGAGCGTGCATCCTACAACATGCATAATGAGAGATGCTAGACCAAAGCGTGCATCCTACGACATGCACGATGAGATATGCTAGACCAAAGCGTGCATACTACAACATGCATAATGAGAGATGCTAGATCAAAGCATGCATCCTACGACATGCATGATGAGAGATGCTAGACCAAAGCGTGCATCCTACGACATGCATGGTGAGAGATGCTAGAGAAGAGCGTGCATCCTACGACATGCATGGTGAGAGATGATAGACTTGAGCGTGCATCCTACGGCATGCATGCTGGGACGTGCCAGTCCAGAGCGTGCATTCTACGACATGCACGATGAGAGATGGCAGTCCAGAGCGTGCATCCTACGACATGCACGATGATAGATGGCAGTCCAGAGCGTGCATCTTCAGCATGCATGATGAGATATGCCAGTCCAGAGCGTGCATCCTACGATATGCATGATGAGAGATGCTAGACCAGAGTGTGCATCCCACGATATGCATGTTGAGAGAGGCCAGACCCACTGTGCATCTTACAATATGCATGTTGGGAGAGGCTAGTCCACAGAAGACAATACTTGTCACTTGAGATGAGGCTAAGCAGTAGAATCCCCGGCTGTGAGGTATTGAATGCATCTGCCTGAAACCCAACTGACATAATTCTGCACTTGCCCCAGATCTTAGCGAGCTTTTCTCGCCCAACGATCGCCGATAATTGCCAGGCCGGATATAAAGCTGGTTTTCCGTGAAATTTGATAGCGCCCAACTAGACATTGAAAAGTGAAGCATGCAGCGCCTAAGAACATCTGCCCCGGGAAAACGGGCTGCTGGCCCACCACTGTCTCAATGTGAAGCATCTGGATTGATTGTCCAGCATTGAGACAATGTAAGGCCAATGTCCCGTCCTCATGACAGCCATCTCTATATCTGTCTCCTCACAGTCAGTAGTCTTCACAACGGGGACGTAATGTCATCTAACTCATGCTACTAGGTTTCATATTTCTCTTGTATATCTGAAAGCACTAGCTGGCATCTCTTCCACATTCAGTTTCTTCTCTGTTACTACCTTAGTTAAAAATAGATATGACCACTACGTGAGCACATAATTTCAGGTAACTTTACTCTTGTCATCATTCATTCATTCATTCATTCATTCATTCATTCATTCATTCATTCATTCATTCATTCATTCATTCATTCATTCCTTCCTTCATTCATTCACTCATTCATTCATTCATTCATTCTTTCATTCATTCATTCATTCATTCATTCATCCATTCATTTGTGTACAAGCATCGCCCAGACATAAATCTGTTTAAATATTACGCTGGGATGCATAGACCGTCGGTCGCCCATAACACCCCTCCCACCCACCGGGGATTCCACACGGTGGTTATTGAAAGTTTTTGAATTTTACAAACGTAGCGTTGGTATAGGGTAGCTTATAATCTTCAAAAAATGGTCGAGTGTTCACTTCGTCACAACTACCCATTTTTGGACGTATGCTAACATAAACTATATTTTTACAATCTGCCGATATACAAGCTAAATGTACGCAGCGATGACATGGCGTATCACCGTTCAGTCTGACATGTTGCAGACAAAGATAAACTGTCAAGATTATGAGCAGGAAAAATATTTAATCAACATTGGGTGAACGCGTTTTGTTTTCTGGATGATAACAATTTGTTGATGGAGGTGAGAACCTGATACCAGCCATGATTTTATTCGTTGCTTCTATAGTTTTTTTGCAACAGGGAACTATTAAAAAATGCTTAGAAAAATGTCATCTGTCATAAACTAATGAGTGTGTAACTAAATATGGTAGGCCTATGTAATCACCTACTATTATTTTTATAATTGATTCGTGGGGTTCATTCCAGACGGTTTACCTGTCCACTACCACAAACATTCTGATTTTAATATACATGTTCTTTATTATTAGTCAAATAGATCAGCATCATAAAAAGTATATATCATGTAAAATGTATTATTACTGTTTACTTGAGTGTTCTGACTTTATCATGTTTATGGTGGCTGGCTATTGACATTATTAGTTAATGTGCATGCACTGAATATTGGCTTCCACTATTATGAGATGTAATCAGTCAATTTTGTTGTAAGTTTTAAATAAAAAATGACCTGTGCCACAGATTGAGTATTTGTAGATGGCGCCCGGATTGCTGATTTTAGCAACGTGGTTTGTCTCATATCACAATCACATGCCACTTGAATGTTTATGTTCAAATTAAGGGGATGTCAAACAATACACATTTATGATTTATTATAACACACTGGGTGCTGTGGTCCACTGTGGTCATTCTCCGCATTAAAATGATTATGACCAAGTTATTATTACAATTAAACAATATCAATTTTTTCCTGAATGAAAACTTTGGTACTTTTTATGGAACCCCCATGAAAACCTTTGCAAATGTTATCCTGAGGTTTCATGGCAAAGTATTCAAGCGTTATTTTAACCCTTTCTTAAATTAAATTTTCACCCACCGGAAGTTGTCTCTCGCTACGCGATCCACAACTGCAAGGGGTACAAATTACTATTTGAACCAAAACATTGTGCCAATTCTTCCAATCAATGCCAAGTTATCCCTCATTTTTGACACAATCTCTGGAATGAAACAATTATAACTCAAAACTAGAACTGTCATAATGTATTTTATGTTCCACTTTTTTAGATCCACGTCTGCACTTCTGCTAATTCGAGTGCATTTAACCCTTTTCCCGCCACATTAATTTAATTTTTACCCCCTTTAACCCTTACAGCGCTGAATTATTTTTGTTAAAACCGTGGAGACTAATGGGGTTTTTCAATTTGAAATCATCATAAATGTCTTAGTTAGCTCTTTCTGATCCTTTTGAATACCTATGTTATGGGTCTGCGGCCATCAGAAATAGTTGTATTCTTACAGTGCGGGGATCGACTTTAGACGTCAGAATCTGACGTCTACATACGTCAGATTCTGACGACTAAAGTCGATCCCCGCGCTGTACCGCGACCCACAATTTTAAGCCGTCAAAAGCGTGATCTGCCATGGTTAGCAACATCATTTCATTTGAAAAAGCGCTTAGATCCTTTTATTTGAACCCCTGCTGGTATGACATAAAATACATATACAGTTATGCTGATATCACTCACCAACAGAAATAGATTCCCGAGGCACTTTTAATAATGGATGGAAGACTGGATTGATCTTATGTCGATATTATAGTATTTCTTATTTCTTATTAGAAAATATTAGAAATTATTAGACCTATTTTAAGATGATTAAAATTATATTTGGCTGTCTCGATCATGGTTTTATGAATGTTTTGACATTATAATGTCGGTACGTTTGTCTCAACATAAAGACGACAAATCTGATAAAATTAAAAATAGTCACAATAAGGCTTACTAATACGGAAAAACCAACAATAACCGGTTTAAATGTTAATACCTCTCTTGCATTTCAGACTGACCTGTTATAAATACAAATATTTATGTAACTACTTAAGTCATATGAAACAAAAGAGGTGTATGATAAATTGTACGACTATTTATTTATATTTTTATATTTTTATTTCATTTTGACATGCTATATGGAAGATGGTTCTTAATTGCCGTCGAATCACCTTACGGCAACATGACAGGGGACTTGGAAATGACTTCGATAGATCAGTATTTCATAATTACGTACTCTACTTTCCAGTTTTATGAAGACATTCAAAAGTATTTAAAATAGTTATATACCGCCACATTGGAAAAAAGATCCTTTCATTTATTATCTCAGTAACAGCTTGTTTCCTTTTCAGTATTACCGTCTCACAGTCGAAAAAACTCAATAATTCTATCTGAATGGCATTTTTAGTGAAGAAATAATTACATGTGGACGACGCAAATTGACTCTCAATTAGCCACTTGGTTTGCAATCAATAGGTGTGATGTGCAGCATTATGAGGTTAATACACTGTTTGCACGATTTTGCGCATAAGCAGGACTACCAACTAAATAGTTCAGTTGTAATCACTGTGTGGCGTGTTGTAATAGAAAAAGAGTGTGACAGGACTCCCAACTGAATAGTTCAGCTTTTAGTCAATGTGTGGCGTGCTGCTATTGGGAAAGGTGTATTGGTGCCTAATCTGAATCACCCAAAAAAAGAAAACCAGACCAATTTAGAATTTAACATATTACAGTATGCGACAAGCAAAATAGTACCGCATACACAGAAGAAGATACGATAAGTGTACATTTTACAATTTAAAAGCAAATTACAATAAATTGCTCCTCGGGGGCTGCTAGCTCAGCAACCAAAATATCTAAATGACTGCAATTTGGCCATTCGTTGGCAATGGAGAAATATTACTTTTCACCATAACATTTTAACACACTCGACCATTTGGAATGACGTTATAATCAAAATATGTTTTCGACTGGCGAGATTTCAAGTTATTACTTTAAGGCTTATTTAGACCTTGAAGAATTAAAAAAAAAGTATGCGCTAAACTAATTCACCATAAGGGGTAGGCGATATAAGGTATTAAGTGCACATCAGGTAGCCCAGCATGCGTGTGGTGAATAGATGTGGCAGCTTTAGTTTCAAAGCTCATCACCTTAATGGGCTCCAGGGGCCATCCCAAAAATCTGTCATCTCGAATTAGAAAAAAATAGATGCTCTTATCTTTTCTATGGTAATGAGACTGAAGTGTGTGTAGTAGTCTATACCTGCCTCTTATTAGAGTTACCAGTCGGGGGCCCTGGAGTGGTGGTTGAAGCTACATGCCTCTAAAGTCGGAGCTCGAGGGTTTGCTCTCCGCTCTGGCATTCATACTCGGACCGGCTCGAATTGTGAATCCTGTGTCTCACCATCCCCCATTCAGCGATGCCTCAAAGATGGATCATCATCACCAACGGTAAAACAACATTAATGCGATTTTGAGCCAACAGCCGGCTGTGACGATGTAGACAGAGACAGGGTTTTGGTGTCGCCCATCAGTGGATGGCGTGCTACTCCGCCTAGCGGAGATGTCACGCACCATCAGTGACTCTGACGGGTCCAGAAGATGTCACCATACCGGCAAACAAGAGACGTTGGGCCAACGTCTGGTGTTTGTTGAGATGCCCCTGATAATTCCCGGAGACGCTCGTCATCCATCACAAGTGAAGTCTGCACTGTCATGGCGGATTATCTCACCTATGACGTCACCAGACACTCTCTGTCATAACACATTACTACGCTGTGTAGGCTACTCATCTTTATTCCTGGGAAATGTCTTGGAAATAGTCCCGAAGCATTACGCTCCGAGGTGGAATAAATCCGTAATAAGCTGATTTTTTTTCAGGAAATACTGAGAATACAATCCTAAAACGCATATTTAAATTCCCCAGTTCAAAAGAGTATAAAATTCAAAATGGCCGCCAAAGAACTGGCTCGATACATTCATGTTTTTCTAGCGTGTTATTGGTGACACAGAGCACGCCAGGTAACTCAATTCTCTAAAGCTAGCGTTTTATATAGGTCTACAGACTGCGATCAATCAATGGCAAAGTGGTATGCAAAAGAATAACTTACACACATGCTAGGAATATGGAAAGGTCGTAATGGGAACGTGGTAAGTTGGTAATGGGGACTACTTAGAACGGCATAACTGCTTAGACGTAAGAGAGACCTGTGATACTCTTAATCGAGATGTAGACCCGATGTCGATGCGTGTATGAGGTTTTCAAGCCGCTGCCACCGACTGTTGCTACGTATTCCGCACGACAAGGTAGACGTAGTTATCTTCGTGCCCTGACAAACCGTGTTATCAACCCGCTAAAGGCTAAGACACGATCATCATCAAATACAAAGTATGTTTATCATACGCGCAACGTGAAAATGCGGTACTCAGCAGAAAATATATATATGTCAGGCTCTCTTATAGCAATATCACATATTTGTTACATGGGGCCCAATTTTGAATCCAAAATATATACAAAACAAAAACGGATAAAGCATCACAATAAAGTGCATGAAACCAACGCGAACGTGAGCGCGATTAGGCACGCGGGACTATGTCCACACACCATGCAAATGAAATGAATCGGGCTTTAGGCCACCTTTGTGCACATATAGGCTAAACTGGGCCAGGAGAACCTCCTGAGGATGGTGAGATGATTGAGATGACACTGTCCTCCAGACACAGGATTCGAAATTCGAGCCCTGGCGGTCTGAGGCCGAGCACGCTACCTCTCGGTCACGGAGGCTCCCCACAATACTAACTTTCACACGTGGATGGGGAAGAAACAATTTTTGTTTCTTTCAAACCGCCGAGACCGGGAACCGAGCCCCGGACTCTGGCGTGAAAGGCAGCGGTGCTAACCACTACCCTAGGGCCCCCGCCCCACACACCATGCAACGCGACAAACAAGTGATATGAGGCGCAAAAACCAGCGCGTCAACCGGCGCGACGCGCGACACAAATGTAACGGTTCTGAGGATTATCGCGTTGCCTAACGCGCTCGCTTACGTCATCGCGCTTGTATGTTTTGGAATTGATCAAATATTGTGCTTGATAACCGACACGACGTCGCGCGCGACATCGTTTGTGTGTTTTCCTCTTAAGTGAATTCTGAACTGTCATTTCATACAATTATTAAACTTGAATACGGGTATGTGTTATAAAATCAGGACATTTCTATCACAATTCACAGATCAATGTAGATGAAAATGAGAAAGGAAAAAATAGTGTCAGGGGGTTAGCCTCAGATTCCCTGTAAATTAGATAGCAGCTCTGCTCGAAGTAGATTATAGGGTCCGTTTTGTACCATGATATTAGAAGGGGGTCTCAGGGGTCACACGGTCGGCACATTCCCCACCTCTGGATCAGCCTAATCAGATAACGTACTTAGTATGTTGATATCACGTCACAAGATAACCAGTCCGGTTTTTTTACGATAATGCCGTGGAGTTTTAATCCTTTAAGTACCAGTCTGACCCAGCATACATGTAAATCAGTGATCTAGTGTTGGTGTAATGTCAGACCAGCGTCGCAGACGATGGTCTAACATTTCACCAATACTGGACCTAAGTCTGGTGTCTGCCAGGATATACACCACCCAGCCCTGCAGTACCAGCCAATGTTGGATTAATGTAAGACTAATGTCGTAGACGGCCAGCAAACATTTCGGGTGTAAAAAACTAAATATTTTAAATATATATCTGACAAATATAATGTTGTTGAACAAAAACTCTTGGAATTCCTTGGTGGTTTAGTGTATAATCAGTATACTCAATTAGCAAAAACACGTAAAACTAGAATACGAGACTCTAAATGTGATTGAGAATTTTTGTGTTTGTACGGTTCACTTACCTGTCAGCATCATCATGTCAATGCCACGTTCACCTGTTTACCAATTAATTTGGACACCATGTCAGATATAACACTGGGCCCTCCAAATACGATACCCCTAGTCCAATGTTCACCTAATTTTGAGCCAGCGTCGCAGACAGCGGCAATAATTTGGCTGACGTTGGGTCAAGGTATCGTGTTTTCTGGGAATGTTTCACTGAGCTATTGTAAACTACTATATACAAACAACATACCAAAACAAGTAGAATTGCAATATAATCATACATTTTATAATTCCAAGTCAAGAATAATTGTTAAAGGACTTCCCGTCTTTAGAATAATTCAAATTGTTCACCGATTATTTTTGCGAAAATATATGAATTATTTCTTGCAAATTAGTGTATCAAAAAAGAATATTCCTACCTTCACGAAAGCCTGGAAGGCTTACTTCTAACTTCTTACTTTTCACTTCAAACTTCTAACTTCTAACTTCACACTGCTAACTTGTAACTTCTTACTTCTAACTTTTAGCATCTAATTTCAGACTTCTTACCTCTTACTTCTAGCTTCTTACTTCTTACTTTTTCTTACTACTAACATCTAACATCTAACTTCTAACTTCTTACTACCAATTTGTAACTTCTTACTTCTAACGTCGTACATCTAACTTTCAACCTTTTACTTCTTGCTTCTAAAAACTTATCACTTATTACTCCTAACGTCTTACTTTTTACTTCTGACGTCGAACTTTTTACTCCTAACTTCTAACCTCTTACTTCCAACTTCTAAGTTCTTACTTCCAGTCTCTAACTTCTTACATCTTGCTTCTAATTTTTAGCTTCTAACATCTAACTTATTACTTCTAACTTCTGACTTCTGACTTCTAACTTTTTACAACCGACTTCCAACCTCTTACGTTTAACTTCTAACCTCTTACTTTTAAGTTCTTACCTCTAATTTCTCACTTTCATCTTCTAACTTCTTACTTTTAACTTCTAACTTTTTACTTCTAATGTCTTACTTCTCACTTCTAACCTCTAACATCTTACTTTTAACTTCTTACTTCTAACATCTTACCTTTACTTATGTGCTTTGCAACCAATGTCAATGAATATATGATTTTGTGCGGTATCAGTGCTACAAATGTGGTGTGAATATTATGTAGATAATCAAAGCCACCAAACCCCACGGACTACAGCCTGTCACGTAGGTTAGTGTATTTAAAAATAACTAAATGGAGCACGACTTGCCTACTGATAGCCTATGAATAGGCGCACTTGGGTCTACAACACTTAGGAGATCTGCTATTCGTGATAGTTTGCCTTCAATTATAACCAAAATCGGATAGAATATGGCCTAGAGGCTTATTTTTTAGGTAATCAATAGTTTATGAAAAAATATCTAAACAATCTACAGTTCTAGGTCAGTTTTAGTTTAAAGTGAACATTAGAGGTAGCCTATGCCAAAATATAGTAATAATGGTTAGGACATAATAAGTTACAAGTAATAAGTTACAAGTTACAAGTAAAAAGTTACAACAACTAATAAGTTACAAGTAAGAAGTAAAAAGTTAGCAGTTAGAAGTTTGTGGTTAGCAGTTAGAAGTTAGTAGTAAGATAGATGGAAGTTAGGAGCTAGAAGTAAGAAGTTACAAGCTACAAGTTAGTAGTTAGTAGTTAGAAGTAAGAGTTAGAAGACTTGTCCGGCGACAATTTTTTTCAGCCTGAGAGGAGAGGATTTGCTTTATGCTGCAGTCCGTGATCTTGATCCCTAGTTTCTGGTCCAGTCATGCGGCAGTATGTTACGCACAGTCCGCTAATACATGCCCGCTTCTCATTTCTTGCTGAATGTTACGCTCAGTCTGCTCACACATGCCCGCTTTTCATTGCTTGCTGCCTCACTTTGATCTTGGAATAAGCCGTTAATAACGCATGCGCGCTGGCTGTGCACGCTGACTTAATGCTAGTCCAGCGTCTGGGAAGTAAAAACAACCTCCAAGCATCCAACTGTTCAATATCATGTACCCTGACTCCAGTAACAAAAAAGAAGTGGAACATTCATCGAGTTGTGGCAAACTAATATTCAACATCAGATCATTATTGGTAGGCCTATTGCCTTATAAGAGTAATACCGATCACATTATTATACTGATGCATCTCAGCAATGAAATAAAAAGCACCATACTTCGTTGTTATGTATATATGGCATACAGCGTTTATAGCTCGTCAGTACTTGTTTTATGGATGCCTTACCACCGGCTCGCATCAAGCCAGATAATCTGATGAGTTATAATTAAGAATTTATAAGAATTTGCATCCATGTTCAAAGTTTTGGCTAAAAACAACCAAATTAAATGTATCAATCAATCAATCAATCAATCAATCAATCAATCAATCAATCAATCAATCAATCAATCAATCAATCAATCAATCAATCAATCAATCAATCAATCAATCAATCAATCAATCAATCAATCAATCAATCAATCAATCAATCAATCAATCAATCAATCAATCAATCAATCAATCAATCAATCAATCAATCAATCAATCAATCAATCAATCAATCAATCAATCAATCAATCAATCAATCAATCAATCAATGTATCAATTAACCAATTTATAAACCAACCTACATGTAATGTACGTTACCGTGCTCAGCGAATTTAATTTTATTCAACAAAATGTTTTCATCTGACATAAGGCATGCACTAAAACATTGTCTTGATTTTTCCAATACCATTGTCAATAATACATTGTCGATATACCACCAATATAGGCCAACCTCCCTTACAAATGTTCGATATCTTAGGCTTAGGAACCACCGCATTTCAAAATATAATCATGAATATTATTGTTATTCAATTTCTGTCCAATTTCTCGCAAAGTATCACCTTGTCCGAAGATTTTGTGGAATTGCATCGATATTTCCGGGGTTACACACAGAACCTTAATTGTTCCTGTGTCAATGGTTGCTGAATAAATATATTTATCTATCTATAAGTGATCGTGTGTTGTGTTTGGTCGTGTGTCTACATGTTTAAAATCTACAGCGAATCCTATAGTATTAGCAATGGGTCGTAAAACAACTATAGTCGCAAGTAAAACGTCAAGGGTTAATGTTAATAATTATTGTGCGTGAAATGTCAGAGAAACAAACAATGGTAATTCGACGAGCTCCTAGTTTTAATTCAACATGATTTGTTTTTAAATTATAACATTTTCACAATTTCTTAATAATAATATTTTTGAATAGAGATTTAAGCGAGATGACGTCGGTTCAGGTACATGTATTAGGTTGCGTGAATGTGATGTGAGGAGAGAGTTCATCATAGCTGAACAATCTTCTATTTGTCAGAGAATGCGAACAAAAAATCCTGTTGTGTTTAAATCAACCAAATCAGTATTCTTGTCCATTGCGATTCCTTGTTGGCATTTAAGATTACTCACACTTCTGTCGTCTGATTGTTCGTATTTAGTGAGCGGTACTCTGGCTGATTGTTAACGATTTATTGACAATATCGTGCTGCGGTGGAATAACGTCTGACGGCTTTGTGCTATAAATAGTGTGTGCAAGAAAAACTTAGGCTGACATTATAGGGCTCGAATATCGTTTAATCACTAATCACGTTAATGGTTGACTTGGTTAATCTGCCAAGACTAGAACACAGTATTGATTTAGCTTTGGCAATTACACATATCCTCTGACATGAACTCTTTAAGAGGGATCAATTTACGATTAATATACAACTATAAGGAGCGATAAATGACAGAGACGTTCAAATATACAACCTTTACAATCGTGCAGAATGTGGGACAGCCGAGCACGCAAATAGACAGATGTTTATTTTAGTTACAAGTTCACCAACATAGACGGATAGATAAATTAGGTGATACTGCTAGGTTGACAAGATGACTATTTTAAAATACGTAAAGTATGTATGCAACCGGTAGTAAAACGCGAGAAAACTGGGACATCAATTTTGCACCCATAGATGAGTCCACAAATCTGTACAAAAATAGCCGAGAGATTTGTTTAGCTATAGAGCAGCCACTTATTTAATCTAGCAGAATTGTATGTAAATTTGAACCTAACTGGAGTCACATAATTATGTGCTGATATAACTATTTTAAAAACAATACTATAAATTATGGGCCCACGATACATTGGTCTTACGACCCATTGGTCTTACGACCCATTGGTATTACGACCCATTGGTCCTATGACCCATTGGTCCTACGTACGACGCATTGGTCCTAGGACCCATTGATACTACGACACATTGGTACTACGACCCATTAGTCCTGCGGCTCATTGATACTACGACCCACTGGTCCTATGACCCATTGGTACTACGACCCATTGGTCCTATGACACAATGGTCCTATGACACATTGGTACTACGACCCATTAGTCTTACGACCCATTGGTATTACGACCCATTGATCCTATGACTCATTGGTACTACGACCCATTGATCTTACGACCCTTTGGTACTACGACCCATTGGTCCTATGACACATTGGTACTACGACCCATTGGTCTTACGACCCATTGGTACTACAACTCATTGGTCCTATGACCAATTGGTACTACAATCCATTGGTCTTACGACCCATTGGTCTTACGACCCATTAGTCCTATGACACATTGGTACTACGACCCGTTGGTACTACGACCCATTGGTCTTACGACCAATTGCTACTACGATCCATTGGCTTTACGACCCATTGGTACTACGACCCATTGATCTGACGACCCATTGGTACTACGACCCATTGGTCTTACGACCCATTGGTACTATGTACCATTGATCTTACGACCCATTGGTACTACGACCCATTGATCTTACGACTCATTGGTACTACGTCCCATTGGTCTTACGATCCATTGGTACAACGACCAATTGGTACTACGACCTATAAGTCCTAACGGCCCATTGCAGGTTATCCGAGGCCAAGAGTAAAATTGCACCCCTAACCATGCTCTTTGGGGCTGAGAAGGAGCTGTCTTGGTCCACTTATACAATTATTATTTCACAGCTTGCCTACTAAATAGTATGCGTGTTTAATATATTGCGTTGCTAACGCAGTTGAAAGTCTCATATAAAAACTACTCCTGCATTTAAAAAACCCAGATAGCTAGTCATTTGAATTGGTTGATAACTATTTCCGTTGTGTATAAAATAGCGAAATGCACTTGAAATCGCTGTCCGCAGTTAAAGTGTTAACCCCTTAAACACTACTGCGACACATATCACCTGCAGAATGTGGTCTATTATTGAATTCCAAGCAGCTCAGCTGTCTGGATCCACTGCTCAGTAATATTTACATCACCAAGGACCCCCCACTGTTGGAGAGTTGACATGCGGGTGGTCCTACAACTAGATCATTTATCATGTTGTCTCGCGACCGCGACTCATACAATCATGTAACTTCAAGTGAGTAAAAATTACTATGCATATTTGTTTAATCCGAGACCAAACATTGGCAAAATTAGATGTTTGATTCCAAGTTACAGTGATTTTCACGGTTTATTAAATGATTCTAGTCGTGATTAAGGTGAAATGGTTTAATGATAGCTGCCCTATATCCGCGGATAGTAATGATAACTGCATATATTCATTCATATCAGTCAATTATTTATTATGATAAAATAAAACATCTAGACTGATGCTCAACGAACATAAAAATAAGAATATTTAAGAGATCCGATATGTACGAGGGATGTGATAGTATGCACACTACTGCCATCATTAGCGAATAACTACACACGTTATCTAACTAGAACTTATGTATTTCTGAAGATTCAATAACACAATAACATCATAACAAAATAACACATATGATATAACCTAGTATGATATGTCCATGATATGTACAATGCAAGCTGGCGCATATTGTGTTTGCAACATAACAGTTATAACTGGCAACACGATTCTGAAAGGTCCAGTCCAACCATTTACTCATCACTCATCACTTTCATCGAAACTGTCAAACTCAATTTTCATTGTGTTCTTCATTATCAAGCTAGCCATCTGCTTCCCGATTGCCAACTTCCAGGGGATCAACCAGAGAGGTTGGCAGGATATGACCACCTGATCACAGTGGTTCCGGGACTTCCAGGTCAGTCTTTATCCACCCCTATTGCACCTCGTCCTCGTAGAGGTTGGTAATCTCACTTGTACAAAACAACCCGGTGGGTCACATGCTGGATGTGTGGCTCCGAAGTAGACTGTCACGGGGAAAGCGAGACAGGTCGACTTTGGACTTGGAAATGAGTTCCTTGTCATCTCTCACCATCTTGTGGAGCAGCTTGACATGGATGCCGTTCACAGAAGATTTACTAATATATCCGTTCACCAATTATGTAAACTGCTCCAGCTGTTTCATCATATAAGCCTTGATATTCCAGTCGTCACCTATTTGGCTGAATAATTTGTGGTGGCCCCATTTTGCCTTTGAGGAAGCTGGTGCAATCACCTCCAGTGAAGACACAATAGCCGAGGAGAGTGACACGGCAGTCTTCTCCGAGAGACTCAACCAGGTCAGATAATTGAATGTTGACAATCTCTCTGTGCTTCCCTGATCCTGTGTCCAGGTACACAGTCAACATGATGCGTAGAATCACAAATATGTCTGCGTCTGGGGGTTCTGGCCACAGCGTATTTAAATCCTAGGGCACCGGTATGATGAAGGTACAGTACTGGTAACACCCTTGTATCAGTCTATTCGTGGTTGTTGTAGATAGTGGGCATAAATACTGCACCTCCACCTGTGTTTTTATAAATAAGAACACTAGGTATGATGAAAAAACATATTATGGGAATAGACAACCCAGTAGCAAGGCTAGTAACATAACACAATCTTACCTCGCATCTGTTGTAAAAATGTGTTCTGCCCTCCACAATGAGGACTGCCATAATTATTCTGTCCAGCCTAGAAGTGACCTATTTACCACTCCATACAGCAGGAGCTGGCATAACTCATCTTCCCTTGGCCAGTCTCACATTAGTGCTTCCCGCAAGAGCCTGGCCGTATTGAGTACTATAATCAGTTATTCTGTTTATGTGATCATCTTGTACCCAGTATGACTGGGCCACCTAACTCACTTACTGCGCGAGGCCCAGTCACACTGACCACCGTTTTGTTTCCACAGCCAGCTGTGTAAAAACGACACCCGCACCGCCTACCGAAAAACTCGGATGCCATGAAATTGACACGAATATTTCAACTCCCTACAAAAACTAAGCCATTTTCAGCAGGTGTAAACTTTTGATCGTATTAGAACCATTACATTTATAAAATGGAAGTCACTGTGTCAGAGCTTTGCGATGTCATCAGGGTAATCATCTAGGGGGTGTGTCTGAGATTCAAACCTCATTGGATGTTTCAGATTTATAAAAAAACTCATAATAGGTCACGAAGATTGTTCATTTCTCATGCACAGTTACCTGCTTCCGTTGCTAGATGTATTATATAGACTAGTTTGAAATCTCTCATTTTGGACAGTGAGGTGCACCGAATTTGGTCATGGCGGCCAGTAATCATATAGTGCCGCCATCATACCAACGGAAACAAGTAAGCTTTGCTCTCAGCCACCTGTCAAGCGCTGTCTGATTGGCCGGTCTAGAGACGCGTGACATTCAAGGTATCTCGCTATTTAAAATAGTTGGACGCTATGCTCGATAAAGCAAGGTATCGCGCTGTTTCTTGGTGTCGTCGTTTGCAAGGAAGCTCTTGGAATCATATCGCTCACTGGCAGCCGGTCCAGCTAGAATTATATTTTCTGATTTGCTATGTTTCAACATATCTTGCGCTTTTTATAGATCCAGGATTGAGTATCTCTAGGTATATCTCACCACAGGTTGGTGGAAGCTTGGTAACGGTATGTAGCGGTGCCGTGTCATCCTGTATGAGCAGAGCGTCCATTTGGTTATACAGCCATGAGCCATAAGTACTGTATTAGCTTTTCCAAGTCCATTGGTTCATTTACACTTTATGAGGAGCAGGAATACCAGGTTGCTTTGCTCCTGGTACTGGATGACAGATTTACATAGTAACACAAGTCGACACAGCTTACCATTTGAAAAACAATAAATATAGTTTTGAATGGGATTATAACTGATTACCTTTTCCTGTGTGGAAGTGATGTTGAGCTTGTTGTTGTCAGATGTTTGGAGTTCTGTTCCACATTGTCGAATCATGGCCACGATTGGTTTTGTGAAAGCCCCCATAATGTTACTGCAAAAAAGGCGAGCAGCGTCCTGGTACTTATCTGTACTTCAAAGGATGCAAAGCTTGTGCAAGAGCATCAGCAACAATGATAACCGAATTGTGCAGGAGCAAGAATGTAAAGGCTACATTTGTTCTGTTTGGGAATTTAAAGGCCGTTTCAGCAGTTTTTAGCTTGATAGTTACGAGTCATCATAGTCATTCAGCTCTTTGACATAGAGCAAGCACAGTGAAATATTATTTAGCCCTTCAGCACTTAGAATTATGGCTAGAGAAAGCTGCGCGGAGATATCTGAAGCGTGATGGATTCTGTTTGGACTTTGAAGCAAAGATGTCGTTGTTTCTCACCAGTCGATGACGTCGATCTAAACACATTATCTTAGCTTGTGATTCAGTTTGCTGTCATGTATTGTTTTGTTTTTCCAAGACGAAAACAGTTCAGTTTGTTCAGTTTTGCTGCCAGCATCTCTGACTTCTAGTTTTTTCACAAAAGAAACACTTTGGTGTGGTGGGAAGGTCCAGTGGAAGACATTCTATGAGAGGAATGTTGTTGTTGCGAGATTGATGCGTCTGGTTCTGTTTCATCCCCAAAAAGATGGAGGCTGGTAGCAAAGCGTTGATGACACTGTCGATTATACTAAACACTTTGCAGGTCATCTGGCAGAGATGCAGGGATGTGTTTGTACACTTCTTGCATACGTTGGTTATAGGAGCTCATGTGGTTGGTAGAGACGACTATACCATCGGTATGAATCTGTTTTTTCAGCAGCAGTTGCTTTTGCATTACTGAATGGCGTGAATCGGCCATGATGGCATGCATGCACACTGCATGCATGCACACTGAGCATGTTCGAGGGCACTATGTTCTACGCTCTTGTCATGGTTTCGTTTAGATATGTTGGCTTAATATCTATGCTGCCACCACTACTACATGCAAAAGTGAAATATCTACCACAAACAGTAGTGGTAATAGAGGTAATAGATACAACCTATGCTACTACATGTATTTCTACCACTTATAGCACCACCGACATTAAATTGGAATGAAACGCAAAGCTGAAAAACAAATAGATGAAACATCTGTGCTGTTATATTGCTTACAGACATGCAAACGACATATCAGATCACTCTGAAAATAGTTTTTTAATGTTATTTGACCCTCAAAATATAGGTTTAGTAACTTGTTATGTGCAGTTGTCTTTAATATTGGCTGAGCTATGGCGTAAAATAGACTTTTCGTTAATGGTGGCACTTTTTTGTAAATTATCCTGTGTTAGACAGATCTGATCACTTCAAGAATAGTTTTATAATGCGCTTGGACCCTCAAATATTGGATTGGACACCTTAAATGTTGAGCTATCTGCACTCTGGGCTAAGATATGACGAAATATGCATTTCCCAGTAATAGCGTCACTAATTTGCATAAAAATAGTATGTGGGACAATTTGAGAATTTTTTAACATAGCAAATCGTTTTCTGTGATATTTTTTGCAATGTGGAAACATCAATTAGAAATTAGTTTCTAGGGGGTGCACGATACCCCTTTCTACCTGCCCAACTAAAAGGGTTATATTGCGTCAAAAGTTGACATTACAAAAGTGTGGGCCTACATTTAAAATGATAAGAATTCGTGAGCACCCATGACAGTATATATTCTGGAGTAAAAGCGAGTAAATATTATCGAGCTTAGAGCTTAAAGGGCTAGTCTCTCTTTACAGAGGTTAAGCTATGGAGGGGTGTTTTTTTCAAATCAGTGTAATCGGGAAGATGAAGGACGGGTAGATCGCGGGATAATTGGTGCAAAACCATTTTTACGGCATCCACTCACACTTTATTGAATACAATGACAGTAAGTGAGCAATAAACATGAATTGTGTCCATCTCAACCCATTATGTACCCCCCCTCCCCCCGCCCTGGAGATCTCAGCGATACTAACCACCATCTCATAGCAATGCAAGCAAGCACGAGACGTTCACCCAAGGTTGGATCAATGTTGGGCCGACGTCGTAGACGGCGGGCCAACATTGCACCAACATCGGGTCAATGTATCGTGTTTGCTGGCAATAGCTACCCCAGCAAATGTAAGACATTCAGCCAATGCTGGTTTGGTGCTGACCAGCATCGCAAACGCTTGGCCCACATTAAACGAGCAGTGGTTGAGAGTCTATTGTTTGTTGGATCTACTTTGCGGTTTATGATACCACGGCACTCTATTTGACTTGGTCTGGTGACTCAGCAGAGCTCAGTGAACACGAAACATTCACCAATGCTGGTTAAATATAAAAAGTGTATGCAGTAGTCATGGAAAATGTTGTTATTTATAATTTATTTTATTTAAACTTTTTGCAAGTATTTACAATGTAATTTTTCTGTAAAACCTTACCAGTCGCCATCTGGTCTACCACCACTATGGAAGTAAGATCCTCAAACCCTTTATCAAACCCTTTATGTTTATGGCGTTTGTAGGCCTATCCCTGGTGACCAGTTATGATCATGTATTATGCTGCACAGTTTTACTGAAATAAATCAAATCAAATCAAACGCGCACCAATTCAGCCATATAATTAGCTGTTATATGAGTAGTATGGCTTGCGCCGGTTGCTCATTTTGTTTTACTGTGGTCTTATAACCAGTTGGTTCTTGAAGTGTGTAGTGCTGCCTATGGTGCTGGGTATATACTATATAAAACATTGCAATATTCCGAAAATCTTAACATCTTGACTTTGTACTCTTTTTCTGTCGCGCTATTAAGTCACTCGTTTCCAGTACCATTTATATGATCACTGTATGAAATTTCATGCAGCTATAGGCCTACATTTATACTTTGCAGAGTGGGGCTCTTTCTACAGCTAATACATCTATGTTGCTACATGACACGTATATCTTCTTTCCAGCGCGACTGCTGTATCTAATGTACCAGGTTTCTGAGTGTGATCCTAAGTGCAGTGACATTCTCCGTGTATATTCTTCAAAGTATCCACCAAAGAGCGCATCCCGGCAATTTGTGACGTCATCGATCTCACATTATCTTCCAAAGGGAACGGTAAGTGAGCGATAAAACCGGATTGTAGTATTTTGCATCGGCAAGTCCACTGTTCTCTAGAGGTATATCCAAGGTATATCCAGCACTGTGATAACCACAGACATCCCCCAAGGCATCATTCTCTTGAGAGGAGTGGTCCTATTAGTGACACCCTGACGACCTTGTGTGGCTTAGCTGCTTAACACATTAGCTTTAATCCCAACCTTACTTCACTTGTGTTTCGCTGTCGCGACCCACAGTTTCGTATAAGATAAAGCCCGAGTTCTCCATTCTTAGCTGTGAAAAAGGTCGGGGCCGAATGCCGAGGCCTTTTTCACAGCTGAGAATGGAGAACACCGAGGGTTTACCTGACCCAAAACACATCCTACTATAATAAGAATCCCTCATAATCGACAGCTCGGTTATGATAATTATGATAATTGGTCTGTACTTGGGCAACAATAAATTTCTTCATTCCCAGCTTAGAATGTCGTGCGCGGACAAAGACAATTTACAATGTAGTGGTGTGTTTTAAAGAGGATCAAAATTACTCACATTGGTTCAATTTGTGTCCGAACATTTGCAAATCTTGATGTTTAAACATACATATCGTTCTCAATAACAATAAGTAGAATTTATGTAATTGGCTAATAAAACGGATTAGAAACGACTAGGCCTTTAGTGGTGGGTAGCGCTCAAAGGGTTCTGATAGACAAACTTGTCAGTGCGGCCAGCGCTGATGGACGTCGGCGACAAGCTTGGTCAACCGATATACTCCACCAGCTTCACAAACATATCACTGCTCCTTCCATACACCATCCTCGGACGAATATTCTTTGAAAAGATGTTTAGAATGAACTAAATTCGTTTATTAAAATTAGAACGCATTTGACAACCATAACACAGGAATTCAACGAGTTATCGTATCTGTCTGAATTTGACACAAATCATTCTGTGCTGAAGACAAGTCATGGCGACCAGTATAGGCCTAAGCCTAACCAAGGAAATACGACATATTAGTTTTGTGCAACATGCCTTTTGGTTGTCTATCCCCTTTGGGGCCTGACGTGATGTGTGATTTCCAGCAATGATTTCACAATACATGATGTCTAATTGCATGATGATGATTGTCAGCATCCATTATGCAATGCACCACATAGCACAATGCTATGTCGCCTACACATAGCAACTCACAATGCAATGTATCACAAAGCACAAGGCAATGTAACTACCACAACACACAATGAAATGGGTCATAAAGCACAATGCAATGTACCACAACGCACAATGCAATGTACAACAACGCACAATGCAATGAATCGCAACGCACAATGCAATGTACCACAATGCACAATGCAATGTATCGCAACGCACAATGCAATGTACTACAACGCACAATGCAATGTACCACAACGCACAATGAAATGAACCATGAAGCTTAATGTAATGTACCACAACGCACAATGCAATGTACCACACAACACAATGCAATGTACCACAACGCACAATGCAATGTACCACAACGCACAATGAAATGAACCATGAAGCACAACGCAATGTACCACAACGCACAATGCAATGTACCACACAACACAATGCAATGTACCACAACGCACAATGAATTGTACCATAACGCACAATTCAATGTACCACAAAAGTACAATGCAATGTACCACAAAGCAGAATTCAATTCAATTAATTTTTGACACTGATCGCCTTATGTAGCATCATTTGCAGTTTGCTAATATAGTTTGGAAAGAGTTTATTGGAAATGTAGAAAAAGGATTAGTAAAACTAAAAACGTTCAGACAAACCAACAAACATGAGACAAACCAACAAACATGGGACAAACCAACAAACATCGGACAAACCAGTAAACATGAGACAAACCAACAAATATGAGACAAACCAGCAAACAGGAGACAAACCAGCGAACATGAGACAAACCAGCTAACATGAGACACACCAGCAACGTTCCTCGTGTGTCATTACTAAATCTCCCTCACTGCTCCTTCTTCAGGGTGTGGCAGCAGACATCTCATGAAGTGAAAACAGCCTGTGACCATGCCACCTTGGTATGACCTTGAGGGCTGGACGATAGATTACGACACCCCTGGTAACGGTCCCCGTGTGATCGACTAGAATCGATCAGTTCAGCGAGATGGATCACCGCCTGTATTCTCACGCAGGACCTAGCGTAGTGATACGACCCCCCGGGGTCTGTGTCACCAGGGGAAGACCCCCCAAGGCGCTCATAACGTGTCCAGCTGCTGTGAAGAAACACTAATAATATTGTAATCGCTTGTGGTAATCCAAAAATAGCTCTACGTCTGAACGTTAGATTAAAAGTTATCCACGCTGGAATGAGGGCTCAACGAAACAAATACAAGACATCGACCCAATGCTGATTTATTGTTGGCCCACCGTCTTCGACGCTGGCCAACATTAACCCAACATTTGGTCAACATCTCGTGTTGGGAAGTGCTGTACTTGTCACCAAAACTAAATGACGACTGTTGATTGGCACACCAGCAAACACGAGACAAACCAGCAAACATGAGACAAACCAACAAACATGAGACAAACCAACAAACATGAGACAAACCAACAAACACGAGACAAACCAACAAACACGAGACGAACCAACAAACATGAGACAAACAAACAAACATGAGACAAACCAGCAAACTTGAGACAACCCAGCAAACATGAGACAAACCAACAAACATGACACAAACCAGCAAACACGAGACAAACCAACGAACATGGGAAAAACAAACAACAAACATGGGACAAACCAGCAAACATGGGATAAACCAGCAAACACGAGACAAACCAACAAACATAAGACAAACTGACAAACATGAGACAAACCAGCAAATTTGAAACACACCATCAAACATGAGACAAACCAGTAAACATGAGACAAACCAACAAACATGAGACAAACCAACAAACATGGGACAAACCAACAAACATGGGACAAACCAGTAAACATGAGACAAACCAACAAATATGAGACAAACCAACAAACATGAGAAAAACCAGCGAGCATGAGACAAACCAGCTAACATGAGACACACCAGCAAACATGAGACAAACCAACAAACATGGGACAAACCAACAAACATGGGACAAACCAGCAAACATGAGACAAACCAAACACATGGGACAAACCAACAAACATGGGACAAACCAGCAAACATGAGACAAACCAGCAAACACATAATACATAAGACAAACCAACTAACATGAGACAAAGCAGCAAACACGAGACAAACCAAGAAGCATAAGACAAACCAACAAACATGGGACAAACCAACAAACATGAGACAAACCAGCAAACACGAGATAAACCAGCAAAGATGGGACAAGCCAGCAAAGATGGGACAAGCCAGGGAACATGAGACAAGCCAGGGAACATGAGACACACCCACACACATGAGACAAACCAGCAAATATGAGACAAACCAGCAAACACGAGACAAACCAGCAAACATGAGACAAATCAGCAAAAATGAGACAAACCACCAAACATGAGACAAACCCACACACATGAGACAAACCAGCAAATATGAGATAAACCAACAAGCATGACACAACCCAAGAAACACGAGACAAACCAACTAACATGAGACAAACCAGCAAACACGAGACAAACCAACAAGGATGAGACAAACCAACAAGCATGAGACAAACCAACAAACATGGGACAAACCAGCAAACATGAGACAAACCAACACACATGGGACAAACCAGCAGACACGAGACAAACCAACAAACATGAGACAAACCAACAAACATAAGACAAACCAGCAAACATGAGACAAATCAGCAAATATGAGACAAACCAGCACACATGAGACAAACCAACAAACATGAGACAAACCAACAAACATGAGACAAACCAACAAACAAAAGACAAACTAACAAACATGAGACAATCCAACAAACATGATACAACCCAGTAAACATGGGACAAACCAACAAACATGAGACAAACCAAGAGACATGAGACAACCCAAAAAACATGAGACAAACCAACAAACATGAGACAAAGCAGCTACCATGAGACAAACCAGCAAACATAAGGCAAACCAGCAAACATGGGACAAACCAGCAAACATGAGACAAACCAGCAAACACGAGACAAAACAACGCACATGAGAAAAACCAGAAAACACGAGAGAAACCAACACACATGAGACAAACCAGCAAACATGGGACAAACCAGCAAACATGGGACAAACTAACAAAGATGAGACAAACCAACAAGCATGAGACAAACCAACAAACATGGGACAAACTAAAAAACATGAGACAATCCAACAAACATGAGAAAACCCAGTAAACATGAGAAAACCCAGTAAACATGGGACAAACTAACAAACATGAAACAAACCAGCAAACATGAGACAAACCATCAAAGATGAGACAAACCGACTAACATGAGACAAACCAGCAAACACGAGACAAACCAACAAGCATGAGACAAACCAACAAACATGAGACAAACCAACAAACATTAGACAAACCAACAAACATGAGACAAAACAGCAAGCACGAGACAAACCAGCAAAGATGGGACAAGCCAACAAACATGAGACAAACCAACAAACATGAGACAAACCAACAAACATGAGACAAAACAGCAAACACAAGACAAACCAGCAAAGATGGGACAAGCCAGCAAACATGAGACAAACCAACAAAAAGAGACAAACCAACAAGCATGGGACAAACCAGCAAACATGAGACAAACCAGAACAGCACACATGAGACGGCAAACACGAGACAAACCAACACACATGAGACAAACCAGCAAACACGAGAAAAACCAACACACATGAGACAAACCAGCAAACATGAGACAAACTAACAAACACGAGACAAATCAGCAAACATGAGACAAGCCAACTAACATGAGTCAAACCAACAACGCACAATGCAATGTACTACAACGCACAATTCAATGTACCACAACGCACAATGAAATGAACCATGAAGCTTAATGCAATGTACCACAACGCACAATGCAATGTACCACACAACACAATGCAATGTACCACAACGCACAATGCAATGTACCACAACGCACAATGAAATGAACCATGAAGCACAACGCAATGTACCACAACGCACAATGCAATGTACCACACAACACAATGCAATGTACCACAACGCACAATGAATTGTACCATAACGCACAATTCAATGTACCACAAAAGTACAATGCAATGTACCACAAAGCAGAATTCAATTCAATTAATTTTTGACACTGATCGCCTTCCATGTAGCATCATTTGCAGTTTGCTAATATAGTTTGGAAAGAGTTTATTGGAAATGTAGAAAAAGGATTAGTAAAACTAAAAACGTTCAGACAAACCAACAAACATGAGACAAACCAACAAACATGGGACAAACCAACAAACATGGGACAAACCAGTAAACATGAGACAAACCAACAAATATGAGACAAACCAACAAACAGGAGACAAACCAGCGAACATGAGACAAACCAGCTAACATGAGACACACCAGCAACGTTCCTCGTGTGTCATTACTAAATCTCCCTCACTGCTCCTTCTTCAGGGTGTGGCAGCAGACATCTCATGAAGTGAAAACAGCCTGTGACCATGCCACCTTGGTATGACCTTGAGGGCTGGACGATAGATTACGACACCCCTGGTAACGGTCCCCGTGTGATCGACTAGAATCGATCAGTTCAGCGAGATGGATCACCGCCTGTATTCTCACGCAGGACCTAGCGTAGTGATACGACCCCCCGGGGTCTGTGTCACCAGGGGAAGACCCCCCAAGGCGCTCATAACGTGTCCAGCTGCTGTGAAGAAACACTAATAATATTGTAATCGCTTGTGGTAATCCAAAAATAGCTCTACGTCTGAACGTTAGATTAAAAGTTATCCACGCTGGAATGAGGGCTCAACGAAACAAATACAAGACATCGACCCAATGCTGATTTATTGTTGGCCCACCGTCTTCGACGCTGGCCAACATTAACCCAACATTTGGTCAACATCTCGTGTTGGGAAGTGCTGTACTTGTCACCAAAACTAAATGACGACTGTTGATTGGCACACCAGCAAACACGAGACAAACCAGCAAACATGAGACAAACCAACAAACATGAGACAAACCAACAAACATGAGACAAACCAACAAACACGAGACAAACCAACAAACACGAGACGAACCAACAAACATGAGACAAACAAACAAACATGAGACAAACCAGCAAACTTGAGACAACCCAGCAAACATGAGACAAACCAACAAACATGACACAAACCAGCAAACACGAGACAAACCAACGAACATGGGAAAAACAAACAACAAACATGGGACAAACCAGCAAACATGAGATAAACCAGCAAACACGAGACAAACCAACAAACATAAGACAAACTGACAAACATGAGACAAACCAGCAAATTTGAAACACACCATCAAACATGAGACAAACCAGTAAACATGAGACAAACCAACAAACATGAGACAAACCAACAAACATGGGACAAACCAACAAACATGGGACAAACCAGTAAACATGAGACAAACCAACAAATATGAGACAAACCAACAAACATGAGAAAAACCAGCGAGCATGAGACAAACCAGCTAACATGAGACACACCAGCAAACATGAGACAAACCAACAAACATGGGACAAACCAACAAACATGGGACAAACCAGCAAACATGAGACAGACCAACAAACATGGGACAAACCAACAAACATGGGACAAACCAGCAAACATGAGACAAACCAGCAAACACATAATACATAAGACAAACCAACTAACATGAGACAAAACAGCAAACACGAGACGAACCAAGAAGCATAAGACAAACCAACAAACATGGGACAAACCAACAAACATGAGACAAACCAGCAAACACGAGATAAACCAGCAAAGATGGGACAAGCCAGCAAAGATGGGACAAGCCAGGGAACATGAGACAAGCCAGGGCACATGAGACACACCCACACACATGAGACAAACCAGCAAATATGAGACAAACCAGCAAACACGAGACAAACCAGCAAACATGAGACAAATCAGCAAAAATGAGACAAACCACCAAACATGAAACAAACCCACACACATGAGACAAACCAGCAAATATGAGATAAACCAACAAGCATGACACAACCCAAGAAACACGAGACAAACCAACTAACATGAGACAAACCAGCAAACACGAGACAAACCAACAAGCATGAGACAAACCAACAAGCATGAGACAAACCAACAAACATGGGACAAACCAGCAAACATGAGACAAACCAACACACATGGGACAAACCAGCAGACACGAGACAAACCAACAAACATGAGACAAACCAACAAACATAAGACAAACCAGCAAACATAAGACAAATCAGCAAATATGAGACAAACCAGCACACATGAGACAAACCAACAAACATGAGACAAACCAACAAACATGAGACAAACCAACAAACAAAAGACAAACTAACAAACATGAGACAATCCAACAAACATGATACAACCCAGTAAACATGGGACAAACCAACAAACATGAGACAAACCAAGAGACATGAGACAACCCAAAAAACATGAGACAAACCAACAAACATGAGACAAAGCAGCTACCATGAGACAAACCAGCAAACATAAGGCAAACCAGCAAACATGGGACAAACCAGCAAACATGAGACAAACCAGCAAACACGAGACAAAACAACGCACATGAGAAAAGCCAGAAAACACGAGAGAAACCAACACACATGAGACAAACCAGCAAACATGGGACAAACCAGCAAACATGGGACAAACTAACAAAGATGAGACAAACCAACAAGCATGAGACAAACCAACAAACATGGGACAAACTAAAAAACATGAGACAATCCAACAAACATGAGAAAACCCAGTAAACATGAGAAAACCCAGTAAACATGGGACAAACTAACAAACATGAAACAAACCAGCAAACATGAGACAAACCATCAAAGATGAGACAAACCGACTAACATGAGACAAACCAGCAAACACGAGACAAACCAACAAGCATGAGACAAACCAACAAACATGAGACAAACCAACAAACATTAGACAAACCAACAAACATGAGACAAAACAGCAAGCACGAGACAAACCAGCAAAGATGGGACAAGCCAACAAACATGAGACAAACCAACAAACATGAGACAAACCAACAAACATGAGACAAAACAGCAAACACAAGACAAACCAGCAAAGATGGGACAAGCCAGCAAACATGAGACAAACCAACAAAAAGAGACAAACCAACAAGCATGGGACAAACCAGCAAACATGAGACAAACCAGAACAGCACACATGAGACGGCAAACACGAGACAAACCAACACACATGAGACAAACCAGCAAACACGAGAAAAACCAACACACATGAGACAAACCAGCAAACATGAGACAAACTAACAAACACGAGACAAATCAGCAAACATGAGACAAGCCAACTAACATGAGTCAAACCAACAAACATGAGACAAACCAGCAGACATGAGACAAAAAAACAAACATGAGACAAACCAGCAAATATGAGACAAACCAGCAAACACGAGGCAAACCAACAACCATGGGACACACCAGCAAACACGAGACAAGCCAACAAACATGAGACAAACCAACAAGCATGAGACAACCCAAGGAACACGAGACAAACCAGCTAACACGAGACAAACAGCAATCATGAGAAAACCAAGCAAACAAGAGACAAACCAACAACCATGAGACAAACCAGCAACCACGAGACAAACCAACAAGCATGGGATAAATCAGCAAACATGATACAAACCACCAAGCATGAGTCAAACCAGAAAACACGAGATAAACCAGCAAAAATGAAACAAACCAGCAAATATAAGACAAATCATCAAACATGAGACAAACCAGTAAACATGAGACAAACCAGTAAACATGAGACAAACCAACAAACATGAAACAAACCAGCAAACACGAGACAAACCAGTAAACACGAGACAAACCAACAAACATGAGACAAACCAGCAAATATGAGACAAGCCAGCAAACGTGAGACAAACCAGTAAACATGAGACAAATAAGAAAACACGAGACAAACCAACAATCAGGAAACAAACCAGCAAATATGAGACAAACCAGCAAACTTATGACAAACCGGCAAATATGAGACAAACCAACAAACATGAGACAAACTACCAAATATAAGATAAACCAGCAAACATGAGACAAACCAACAAACATAAGACACACCAGGAGACATGAGACAAACCAGCAGACATGAGACAAACCAACAAACATGAGACAAACAAACAAGCATGAGACAATCAGCAACCATGATACAACCCAGCAAACATGAGACAAACTAACAAACATGAGACAAACCAACAAACATGAGACAAACCAACAATTATGAGACAAACCAACAAACATGAGACCAACCAGCAAACATGAGAAAAACCAGGACACATGAGACAGCCCAGTAAATATGGGACGAACCAACAAACATGAGACAAACCAACAAACATGGGACAAACTAACAAACATGAGACAATCCAACAAACATGGGACAACCCAGTAAACATGGGACAAACTAACAAACATCAAACAAACCAGCAAACATGAGACAAACCAGCAAACATGAGACAAACCATCAAAGATGAGACAAACCAGCAGACATGAGACAAACCAGCAAACATGGGACAAACTAACAAACATCAAACAAACCAGCAAACATGAGACAAACTAACAAACACGAGACAAGCCAACAAACATGGGACAAACCAACAAACATGAGACAAACCAGCAAACACGAGACAAACCAGCAAACACGAGACAAACCAACAAACATGGGCCAAACCAGCAAACACGAAACAAACCAACAAACATGAGACAAACCAGCAAACATGGGACAAACCAACAAACATGAGACAAACCAGCAAACATGAGACAAACCAGCAAATACGAGACAAACCAACACACATGGGACAAACCAGCAGACACGAGACAAACCAGCAAACATGAGACAAACCAGCAAACACGAGACAAACCAGCAAACATGAGACAAACCAGCAAAAATGAGACAAACCAGCAAACATGAGGCACACCAGCAAACATGAGACTGACGAGACTATAGCCCCAATTTATTATTAGACATTAAACATAGTAATTGTGCTAAATAACACTAAATTTTAAATAAAAAAACATTCAAATATTATAGGCCTATTTATAATAAACAGATTTCAAGCTAATACTGAGACCACCGGGCCTGGACCGCCCAGAGTAAGCTCCTTTGTTATATATTTTTATTATTTAATTATACTATCAAATACGTCATAATTGTACAAGATAATGTGCAAATATTAAATATAATAGCGTGCAAGTCATATATATAGTATCTCACAGAGTATACCCCCTATCGCCCAGACAGACTATATACTCCACCATGATTTTAGCGGGGTATAATCCCGGCTTGTGGGGTGTAGTCTGGGAGCTCCCAGATTACCCTCTGAGGAGTCTGGGCTGTTCACAGACTATCCCTCAGGGTGTAATCAAGAATATACCCGGGTACAGTTCAATGAGAGGTTAATCTGGGCAGTGACACCGGTTTGGTATACAAACCAAATCATACTAATGTAGCCCAGGAAATAACAGAAAATACTAGATCAATGTTGGGCCAGCATTGAGCCTTGTGTAGCCTGAGAAGCTAATCGATTTAATATATATTTAAAATATAACCAGCACGACAAAAAACGGACATTGAAAATGTAAGATATTATCTTCAGAACATTAGTTTCTAATCTCGCAATAATGTATTACTGCGTGAACTAGTCAGGGAAAGTTAAGCGATTTTTTATCAAAACCTGAAACAAATTCCATACCAAATTATTTTTTTACCATTGCATAGTATAAGGTCTTAGCTAACTTCTGACAATTTGTTTACGCTCAACTGTCATAGGAGGGTTTTCTACAGAGCAAAATGTAAGAAGGCCGAAATTGGTAATAAAAAAATCGAAACCTGACATATTTTGTCAAGGCATGCTAATTTACCCTACATTTTATCAGCGGTGGGCAGACAGTTACGTTAAATGTAGTATTTTTAATAAAAGTAAATAATATCAACAGGAGAAAAAACCAGCATGGCCGCCAAAAACAGCAACACAAGATAGTGATCAGTAGATGTTCAGGCTTGACTTTTTTGTTTGAGAGGTGCAACATACAAATCGTATGTTACCGATATTACATCTTAAATGTGAACAGCTCTGCTTTTTGTAATTAGGAACAACATTTTCTTTTGTCTGTATTAGCTGCATGTGTAATAAATATGGTGTATGTGTAGTGCATGTAAAAACGTAGATTAAAATAAGTTAGGAGCTTTGTTGAGTTGTGAAATGCTCCAGACAGTCGAATGTACTAATAATATAGATGTTAATCTGGACTGGTAATGTTGGCTCTTGTTATATGATGATGCTGTTAAAACAAGTGTACCCCAAATTACCGTAAGAAGATGTACCTTCAGATGCACAACCAGTTCATTGCTGATTTGCCCGAAACACTAAAGGAAAACCTTAAACGATTCTGTTCTTATTGTAGATCGAAAACGAAAAACATACATAGAACAAATTGTCATGAAGGTCTAAGCGCCACCAATCCCAATGCTAATTATGTTCAACATATATTTTGAATTAGCTTCTAATAACAACACTGGTAAGTCAATAGCTTTTGAAGTGGCTGAGATAATTTTTAAATAGGCTGTGATGACTTCCTCAGTGGCCAAGATCAGTTTTTTTGTGGCCAATATCACCTTTGTGGTGACTCATATAGCTTTTAAGGTGGCCGTGGTGACTTCTTTGGTAGCCGAGATCACTTTTGCAGTGGCTGAGATCACTTTTAAAGTGCCTGTGATCCCTTCTTCAGTGGCTAAGATCACTTATCTAGTGGTTGAGACAACTTTTAAAGTAGCTATGATCACTTCTTCGGTGGTAAATATCATTTTTGTAGTGACGGAGATAAAATTTTTTGTTGGCTGACATCAGTTTCTTAGTGACCAAGATCACTTTTGTGGAGGCTGAGATACTTTTTGAAGAGGCTGTGATTACTACTTCAGTGGCGAAGATTATTTATGTAGTGGGTGAGATAACTTTTATAGTGTTTGTGATGACTTCTTCAGTGTTCAGGATCAGCTCGTTAGTGACCATGATCACCTTTGTAGTGGCTGAGATCATTTTAAAAGTGGTTGTGGTCACTTCTTTCGTGGCCTAGATCACTTTGTAGTGGAGTTATAAAGTAGCTTCAGTGGCTGAAATCAGTTTGTTTGTAGACAAGATCACCCTTTTAGTGGCTCAGATAATTATTAAGGAGCATGTAATAGCTTCTTCGGTGGCTAAGATCACTTATGTAGTGGCTGAGATAACTTTGAAAGTGGTTGTGGTCACTTCTTCAGTGGCCAAGATCATTTTTGAAGTGGCTGAGATTACTTTTAAAGTGGCTTCAGTGGCTAACATCAATTTGTTAGTGGCCAAGATCATCTTTGTAGTGTCTGAGATAATTATTAAGGCGGATGCGATCACTTCTTAAGATTCAGATTCAGATTCTTTTATTTGATCAAAAAGAGTAAGTACATAGTAATATAAAAGCAGTGGTATATATTTTTGATGATCAGGAGACTTCCACTAAGACCAAGAAATGGTCGCTAGCGTGGAGGCCACCTACATTACATTACATTTATATTACAGGTTTATTCAATATTTCAAGTACATATTAATGAAGGTGATGTTAACTCCCTGGCTGTCACCTCAGTACTAAGATAGCTCGAAGACCAAGGCGACAGACAGGGAGCTATCATCAGACAATATCAACCGATATTGTGAATAGAAAAACTATTATATAATAGTATGCCTAAGTATCATGAAAGTTTATTATAAAAAAATGTCTAATCCATTTGAGAATTCAGTTGCAATAAATACTAGAATTTAATGGGTAAATTAGACCCTTCAAAAATTAACACTCTATCAGACTGTAAGGTATAGGCAATATGAAAATTAAAAAGACGGAAAATTTGTTGTAATACACGAACATATATTATTGAATTGCGCTACAAACATAGCACCGAGGTATATGACAAATACTGTCGTAGCTGTTTAATATTGATGATTTTGCATAAGTGATGACACCTTGCAAACTGTGAGAATAAAACTTTTCCTTTATATTTGTTGGGCAGTTATTGATTGCATCGGGTATATTATATAATAAGCACTGTCTAGCAAATGCATGTTTTATCTGTTTATACGACATTTATATAGATCTTGATTCCTTGTATTATAATTATGTTCACTTGTTCTAAACTGGAGATTCAGAAAGAATGTGGGCAAAGTGTGTTTTAATTGTTTGTAGTAGAATTTATATTGCTGTATTTTAAAAATATCCTCTGCTTTTAAAATATGCAAGTTTTTAAATAGCGGATCAGTATGGACAAACATTTTGTTTTTTGTTATAATTCGAATACATTTATTTTGCAAGTTTGTTAGTTTGGATGGCTGGTGTCCCTAAACTATGAGCGAATAATTTATGTTTGGTAATAACAGTGAGTTGTAAAGCGTGATTAAAATATTTAAGGGTATATGATTTTTCAATCTTGCTAGGACGCCGATGATGCGTGATATTTTCAGAACAATGTGGGCTATGTGATCATACCATTTCAATTGCTTATTAATAATTAAACCTAAGAGCTTAAAGTTTTCGACGCATTCAATAACGTTTTTGTCTATTTGTATTAATGGTATAGGTGTTTGTTTTCTTGCCGAACGAAAAACAATAAATTTAGATTTAGAAATATTTAGAGAAAGTTTGTTTACTTTAAACCATATTGAGAGTTTTGCTAGTTCTGTATTGATAATATCTGTATTATAAATAGCATTCTTCGGTATTAGAGTCGTGTCGTCTGCAAAAAAGATAAAATGAAAGAGATTGAAAGATTTATGTATATCATTCATATAAATTAAGAATAGTAAAGGAACCTTAAGGTACCCAGTAGTTATTTTTAAGAACTTTGGGTCAGTATTATCATAATGTACATATTGTTGTCTATTTGTTAAATAACATTTTAATAAATTTATAGAATTACCTGTTAGTCCATAGCATTTTAATTTGTATAGTAATATATCATGGTCTAAGGTGTCAAAGGGTTTGGATAAATCAATGAATATATCTAGAGGTACCTCGCCTGTATCCATTTTAGATAACAACCTGTTTACTAGTTCTAGAGAGGCCAATTCCGTGGAATGACCCTTCCGAAAACCATATTGACTCTCGTAGAATAAATTTGAATCTTCAAAATAAATGTATAGTTGTTGATAAATTACTTTTTCAAAAAGTTTGGATATTGATGGTAATAGAGAAATAGGCCTGTAATTCGAAAATATAGAATGATCTCCATTTTTGAAGAATGGTATGACTTTTGCTATTTTTAATTTGTCAGGGAATATACCCTGTCGTTAGCATTTGATTAACAATGAGTGTTATTGGTTTAACTGGGTTTAGTTTAATTGATTTAAGTAAGCTGTTTGATAACCCATCACATCCTGTACTATTTTTGCTATCTAAATCGTCTATCAGCTTGCTAACAAAATCTTCTCCTATGAGTTTAAAGGTAAAATTGTTATCATTTTGCTTTAATAAATAGTTTTTAAAATTATTTCTAAACAGGACGCAAATTTCTTTTGCCAGATTTGGACCGATATTTGTAAAGAAAAAGTTGAATTTATTCGCAATACTAGTTGTATCTGTAACTACGGTTTTGTCAATTTTAAAAAATTCAGGGAAATTTCTTTTTTTCTTTTCTTTGAAAATTTGTAGTGTAATAAAAATTGTTTGCCAATCTAATCGATTTTTTTAGTATGATATTATAATTTCGTAAATTTGTTTCTATTGTATTGAAATGAGGAGATTCATGTGGTGTTCTCCTAAGTGCCAAGTGTATTTTATTTTTGTATTTGATTGACTTTAAATTCCTGCTGTAATCCATGGCGTACTCTTGTGTTTGTATTTATTAAATTTAATTGTTTTATTTGGAAAATGTTTTTGTTTCAATGCACATATTAAGTCGTGTAATACATCATAATTATTGTTGGGATTAGATTCCAAATTCACATCAAGTAATTCCATAATATTGGAGCTTGAAAGTTCTTCTTTAAAATTCTGGATAGCATTGGGCGTTTGTTTATTGATTGTTATATATTTATGTGGAATAATGTTGACCGTTCTTAGATTTAATGACATGAAATATGGTTGGTGATCTGATAATCTACAAGAATGCCAGACTTAGATTTTAAAGATATATCTGATAATTTGCAAAGAAAATTGTCGATAAGTGTATCTGTCCTATGTGAAAATCGTGTAGGCAAAGTAATTTCAGACAAAAAACCAATAGTAGTAAAATAATTATAAAAAGCTAATACTTTATCATTAGTCTTTAAGTCTAGTAAATTAATGTTGAAATCGCCAGCTATAATGACTTCGGAGTGGGATTGTTCCAATTGAGCTAATATGGGGGAAAATACATGTTTTGTGATCGGTGGATGTTTCTCTAAGAAGTCGGTAGACATTCCCAAAGATTACTTTTCTAGAGAGCATATTGCTAGTTGTTTCAATAACTTGACATACCCATAAAGTTGAGATTTCCGGACATTTTTTGATATTATAGTTAAAGTTGTCATTTAAAAATATAACGAGACCTCCTCTTTGACGATAAGTTTTTCCTTGAGATATGCAGTTATAGTAATTTAAATTAAATATTGCTATATCATCGTGCTCATTCAACCATGTTTCCTGAATGCATATTGCACTCAGAGGTGGACAACATAGTGTTACCTGATTTATAGCAGTGATAATATTTGTTATGACGTAATTGTATGTAGGCAACCATGTGTGACCAGATAATAAAGTACACTCAGTATGAAGTTCATAATAATTCGGATGTAAATGAAAATTAAGTAAACATACCTTTTTAAAAATAAGAATTACCGAATGTAAAGCTACGGAGTCATTAGGTAAGACTGTAGCCTGGTTTCCAGGACCTGATGTGCTGGCCTGCTGCACAATAGTTTGTGTCTGTTGGGTAGATGGGGGAGTATTAGCTAATGGTGTGGATGTATGAAGTGGATCTCCAGGAACTGTTGTATTAGCTAACTTTCCTAGTCTGTCCTCTGGCGGAACGTCTTACAGTTGAAGGTTGTTGTGTCTGGAGTTGTTTTGGCTGGATTTGCTGTTGTTGCTGATGATAAGGTTGCTGTAATTGAGACGGTTGTGGTGACAGGTTTTGTTGAGTTTGTTGCGGTGCTAGTTGCTGTTGTTGTTGCTGGGGCTGTTGATGTTGCTGCTGTTGCTGTTGCTGTTGCTGCTGCTGCTGCTGCTGCTGCTGCTGCTGCTGTTGTTGTTGTTGCTGTTGTTGTTGCTGCTGTTGCTGTCGCTGCTGCTGCTGCTGTTGTTGTTGCTGCTGCTGCTGCTGTTGCTGCTGCTGTTGTTGATGTGTCTGCTGCTGCTGTTGTTGTTGCTGAAATTGTTGCTGCTGCTGTTGTTGTGGTAGTTGTTGTTGCTGCTGTTGCTGCGGTTGTATGGATCTGGGATAATTCTGTTGCATTGGTTTATTTTGTACAAAGAGAGGTCGGACAGATCCAGTGTTTGGACCAGTAGGACCAAAGATGGTGGATATCGTGAGAAGCGAGGTCTATAACCGCCAGAATGACGTGACATACGTGGTCCCTGAGTGGAGAAACCCCCTCGTGTCTGGTTGTAGAAAAAACCTTTAGCATTAGTTTGGTTGTTGCCTGTCCTTTTAGAACATGACATCGCATCTTCTATTGTTTGAGAGATATTTATTTTAAATTTCTCTCCAGTTTTCAGTAGGCACCAGACACAACCTTTAAATGACCATGACGTTTCCACCCTTTCATCATTGCAAACTCGATTTAAAAGTTGTTTATTTTTCAGTGTCAGGTCGTCATGTATGGAAACGGTTCTGCCCTTAAGACCTTTTCTGGCCATGATCACCCTGTCTTTGTCACAGTTTCTCAAGAATTTCACAATTATAGGAGGAATGTGGGGTCTATCTTTATATTGTCTAATAGGTAATGGGTGTGCTGCCACAATTTCTGAGGGTTGAAGATTTATAATTAGTCCGTTGAAAAGTTGGATCACTGCTTTTATTGTGTCTGTGTGCTCTGCTAATGCGTACCCGTAAATACGGACAGAACTATTACGGCCGTACTGTTCTAAGTCATTGATTTGATTATCCATTGTTGTTATTTTTTATTCATGAAATTTATTTGATCTTCTAGTCCCTTTATGGTATTGTCATGCTCAAGGCTGGCCGTCTTCAGAGTTTGAACATCTTCGTGCAATTGGTTAGTTTGTGCAAGTGATTTGTCCAGAGACTGTTTCATTTCTTTTATCAAGAAAGTTAAATCACCCAGTTCTTCCTTCACGATTCGTGAAACAAGATCCTGGTTTTCCTGAGAGCCGGTGATATCTGCAATGTCATCATCTGATAAAGACCGCTTTTTACCTTTTTTTCTACAGGCCATGATACAGCTATAGAAACCCAAGGGTTAACCTGAACGTGTCACAGGCAATCACCTCCAAATCTGTTGGGTCCAGTAATGTTGTATGCGAGTGTACAGATCCTCAGGAATTCACTGTATAGATCCTCTGTGTATATATACTGAGATAGGCGACAATGGGTGCAGTTCACAATATGTATCAAAAATCAACAAAATAATGTCATATTAATCAAGTATTTCTTCTTCCATCACATCTCGACACGAGCCAAATTCTTAGTTCTATCATTTCACAATAAATACTCCGAACATCTCCCTCTCTATCAAGAGAAAACGAGGGTTTACATCATCTTCAGACCTGCCAAGCGTACTTCATTCGGTCAGTAAATTATCTGTGATATTGACCGGACCCTACTTTTTGACTAGACTAATAATCTTATCAAAGCCACATCCAAAGGTTATAAAAATAATTGCAAATAATAGCAAAATGTTGTGAAACATAAAAAATTTAAAAAACACAAAATAGAAAGTGAAATGAAATTTAATTTGACACATAGACTACAGACAGGCGCAAAAAATATTCGATCAATGAAACATTTGCGGCCATTTTATTTTTTTTATGTCGCTTATTTATTGTGAAACAACTTCCAGCCCTTTGATCAGCACATTTGAAGATAAATTGATCATGTTTTATCACTCCCTATGTTATTTCTGTGAGATAGTCGGCCATTTTGGATATTACCTTCCAAAAAATCCTCTTATGAATATCCAGAGTAAACAAATTTTGTGTGGCTAGTCCAGACCTTATACGAGACCGTGATACAAAAATATTTTGGTAAGGAATTTGTTTTAGGTTTTTTGCTAACTTTCCCTGACCAACGTCAAGCAGACCACAGTTCCACATCGTTACATTCATCACGTCTGTTGCCGCTGGGTATCTACAGAGGCTGAGTGGTATAATGGTAAATGTGTGTGATAACGCTCAGTTAAACAAAAACTCTCACTCAATTACAAGGAAACGCGCAACTAAGTTTTATACCTACTTATTGCAAAAACAACTGCTGCAATGGGGGACTAGTTGACGTGAAACACAATTCATCCATCGACATCGTTGTTCTGTCACTGAGGCTCATGTCCGGTGTGGAACCGTCTTAGAGTGTGATTTGGCTATGTGTTGATTGTTATATTGACAAACTAAATAGTCCAAGAGCTCAGACACTTTTACTAAGTTTTCTAAAGGTACAGAGTCAGAATATTTATTCTAACCATGACAATATGTAGCAATATTTTGTATCTATATAACCTAAAATCTTACAAAAATGAGATAATCGGTGAAAATATATTTCGGTCTCACAATAGATATTGTAGGAAAATGACAATAACTACAATTAGTCCATGGGGCAAATTCATACACATATTTTCTAAAACTACATTATCTCCCCTTTCCACTTATGTATCATAGCGATACAAGGATGGTAGCATCCACTTCAAAACAAAATATTCTGCCTATAATACAACGTTGTAGACATTTTGTCTTAATAAAAGCTCACCAGATGCCATC